>OY992878.1:151650681-151738181 GCA_963921405.1 Cepaea hortensis | reverse complement strand
TCCACTTAGCAGTGGTTTTGTGAAATTGATCTGTCTCCCAGCTCAACCCAACCGAAAATGGGTATCGGTAAATAGCCTTGGGAAGTAACGTCTCTTGAAATGCCGATTGGTGCATAAACTGCGTGCCTAGCATTATATGTCAAATGCACCAAAGCATGTCAAAGGATCCTTTATTTACCTTTTTCGTTATGTCTTTGTCACCTGCGATTATTCCTGCTATTGTTACGAGTGATGCCAAATGAAGAAAGAAGAACTTATAAATCGGCTTGACTGGTCATCCTCTGTAGCCGATGAATATGTTACTGAACTTGCATCACTATAGCCGCACACGTTATCCATTCATCGTATACACGACTCAGCCTTTGAATACACATCTGTTCGAATGTTAGCTAGAATCATTCCTTAGAAGACGGGCGCGCTGTATTCGCAATTACTAGAAGTGCTTATTTGAAGCCAGTCGTCCTAGTGGCTAGTGTCTTCAGGCGGTACTCAAAAAAGTAGCTCCAAATGATCCGATCGTGTCTTCCACTCGTCTGCAGCTTTGCTTTCTCCCCGCGGGCACCATGTCAGCCCTCGGAGACACTCACCATATTCTCATGTGGAAAAGCTTTGCACGGCCGAGCAATTATATTTCCAGTCAATTTATGCAGAGCTGCTTAGCTTAAGTTCCCAGAGAAGTCTTCTTTCCTCTTCTTCTGACATTACCACTCCTCGTGGAGTATAGGCTCAAAAACACGAATGCCAAGACCTTCGTAGGCAAGGTTATGGTTGGTAAGATATTGGCTGAATTGTTTCTAGGAGATAGATTAACAGCGCATAACTCCTTTGAATATAAATGTTTCAGACGGGTTCTAAGAATATGATGGATACAGAAAAGAATAAATGCATCCATGCTGAATATTGAAGAAGGTTGTTTAATAAAGACAATAAAACAAAGAAAACTTGAATATTTTGGTCACTCGAAACGTCATGAAAGTTTTTAGAGAACAATCATGCAGGAGTATATACCCGGGAAGAGAAGAAGAGGAAGGCCAAAGAAGAGATTGGTGCTGAATGTGGCAGATGATCTCCAGAGGACGCGGGACATCTTGCTTATGACCGAAGGGTTTTCCCTGAAGGTTGTTATGGGAGCTAAGTTCTGCAAAGGTCATGCTACTGAATGGATGAATGATGAGATAGCCAGTCTCACACCAACCCTCTATAGTCGCTGTGTCAAACCTGTGCAGGAGGTTATAGTGTTACAATTCTTTACTTCTTCTTTGATAATAAATAGCATATTCACACCAACCCTATGCTACAATGTCAACATTGGACACCATCGAATCACACGCGAAATCAAAACCTGAAAGATGAATTGCTTGAGAAGAGCTGACAACTTAACTATCCGAGACCGTTTTAAGTAATTGTTATCAGAAAGACGTTGGGATCAACACCTTGTGTCATATATATTGACAAGCAGAATATCAAATGGTTCAGCCATCACGTTAAAATACAACACAGCACTGGCTCTACATCAAAGATGATCTGATACGAGAGCAACATAACGCACGAGAAGAAAATGGATTGACATCAAAGAAAGGTATTCTACAATCACTCGGAATGACACTACCAGTGCCGCCCATCGGAAGCTGTAACGTCAACTATTTCTCTCCACGACGCTTGACGGCAAAAGTTAAAGACGATGATGATGATGGCGTGTTCGTTGAGGCCGAGAAAACACACGGGCTATACAGGGCTTCACATAACTGCTATTGTTCACTCACCCTGTAAGAAGATATAAATCGTACTCTTTCACATTACAGTCTAATCATAGCACACTTTGATTTAGGCCATTAGACTCGCACTCGTTCAACTTAGACCACAAATCGCTCGACCAGACACGTGTCCGAGAGCAATGGTCCTCAACCTTTTTTGGCCCATGCACTCCTTCATCATATGTTCAGAATGTCATACCCCCCCCCCCCCCCGCACCCTCCCACATTTTTCGTATTTCCTCCCTTTAAATCCTGTGATTTGCAGGTCTCCTTACGTTATAAAACGAATTTCAGAAGAGCGAGAAGAACAGAACCGTAATGTATGGAGGGGAAAAACAATATAAAGTAATCGGTTCTTGTATTAACGCGATCCTGAAATAATCTTAATCTCCCCCCCCCCCCTTTTTTTTGTTGCAAACCCTAACCTTCCCCCCCCCACACCCCACCGGTTGATAACCACTGTTGTAGAGTATGCCGAGACACAATGTTCACATGCTGTGGCTAGTTCTCATATATGGTAATTTGTTTGACCCGGGATATTGTGCTGCCCTGCCAGCCTTATTTGTTAAAAGTCGCATTTCTTTTCACAGGAAGTCACATTTAACCCCATGATTTTGGGCTTTTGTGATTTAATAGATACGTTTACTTTCAGTAGTTTGCCATTGCTTTCTTAACGACCGACACTCATGCCATTACATAATAATCAGCTCATCGCAGTCTGCTTCCAAATCGCCTGCAGCTGTTTCCAACGCGGTATGCAGGATTGCGAATTGTGTTCGCGACTCCTTCGCCACATCGCCGGCTGCCTAATTTGTACATTCACAGAGCGATAATTTACCTAAGTTAGTATAAATACCGCCGGTCTCTCTGGTCGAGGTATTAGCAGCTTTCTCCGTAACCCTGAATACGCTGGTGGTTGACGTGAGCGCACGAGAATTAGAAGTGGTTCGAGTCGCGCCAGTGACTTATGAGAGTACGGAGCCGGTCGCTCAGAAAGTCGTGGCGTGCTGATGAGCGTAATCTAGCCTGGGAATCAACATAACAGCTGAAAGATGCTGGTGTTGACCGCAATATCCTGAAACAGGATGGAAACGCGGGAAAAAAAAAGTATACATATCGTCTTCCTCTTCATCATGTTCCTGGCTTGGAGCAGATATCGGCGATGATGACTTGCAATTCTTCACTGTTATGTGTTATGTTTATGAAGTTACTTGACTGGCATCTGACCGTCTTGACTGACTGAGACCTCGCCGCATTGATAGACAATATTTTGTCAAATGGAGTCATATCTCTCCATGACAAAAAGTCTGGGCTGAATGTAGAGACCATGTGTTGCCCATGCAGCATGATTCCTCTCTCGGCCGGCTAGTTTACTCCAGAGGAAAGGTAATACTAACACGTCTCGAACATGACCAGTTGTAGAAGTTGCTCTAACTGTCCACCTATCGGAGTTTCCATCCTAGAGCTTGGTCTGCCCTTCCATGACATTTACTCTTTAGGTTGCATGTCCTCAGGCTAGGTTAAAGCTTATACCTTCCCAATCGCGCTCCTCCACCTGAAGCCATTAACACAGTGTGGGATGTCTGCTTAACAGTCGGCGCTATCAGGAAGCGGGTAGTTCCGTCTACTGTCATACAGTAACTCAGTCATATCTAAGTCCTGACTTTTGTTTGTTTGCATATCCTTTAAATGACATCGCAGTCAACACCAGAGTTTCTGCCGTTGTGATCTCGTGGCAAGTTTACGTTCAGTAGTTTGCTATTGATTTCTGAACGACCGGTACCGATACCAACGCAAAACCAACGCAACGCCGTCTGCTGCAAAATCGAGCACAGCGGTGTTTCGAACGCGGGTATACGGGATTACGAACCGCATCCGCAATCCCTTCGCCACGGAGGCATGACTACGTGAAGTTATTCATGATGTTGTTATATAACTGGCTATTTATGATTTCCACATACATTTTTGTTCTGTCTTCCTGTGTCTCTTTTGTCTATTTTCCCCATATACAACTAACTTCTCTTTTCACCTCCTCGTCAACGGAAAAAAAATATAATTCCAAGCCACTGAGCTACACTTGAGTGTGTAGAATAATAAGACAGGTTAATGCGCCTTATATGTCTATCACACTCGCGTTTAATCTCCCTGCGTGCTGAGGGCGGAGGAGTGGGTTATTTGAAAATAAACGTTGATTTCTCGTTCAGAAAACAATGGCCAACTACCGAACCTTATTTTACCCAGAAACTCAACCTGACCTGCAAAGAACATGCAACGCATTTTTAAAACAAAAAAAGGCAAAATGTGTCGAAGAAACTATAATATGGATTCATGTGGTTTACCCAGGATAAATTTGTACCAAAATTCATCACCTCGATTGGGATTCAAACGCATGCCTACAGAATCGTGTGTTACCGTAGCCCTCAGACACCCCTGGTCGGAAAAAAAAAATAATTCGGCCACTTCCTGGACTGTAAACCCTGTACTGGCCACTGGAGACCTGGTAGGGCAGTGACTAGCAGGCTTGCCTTCTGACCTGGTAGTCATGTGTTTGAAATCACCTTTCCCCACTGATCTAGACTTCTAGGTTGAAACTCTTTATCTAAAATGGGTACTAGGAAACGATATGGGACATAAAGGCGGTAGGCGTAATATACGTATCAAAATATTGGACTTTATCACTACTTTCCGACCCGGTAGTCATGCGTTCGTATCTACCTTTTGTTTTATCAAGTGACCTGGACTTGCATGTTGAAACTCTCTAAATTGGGTACCACAAATGGTATTGGGCGAAAAGACAGTATCACCCATTAACAATACCCCCATTAATAATATCCTCCATTAACAATATCACTCATTAACAATATCACCCATTAACAATATCAACCATTAACAATATCACCAATTGTGTGACTACTGTATATAAACATATTTGGAATTACATGACATACCCATTACATATGACAGCGTGGACAAGCGTCCTTTACTTTACTATAGTGTCTATGAAAAAGGTCCCTATGCTTTACTATATTATATATGGGGAAAAGTCCTATATTTTACTAAACTATCTATGGGAGAGCTTTTAATACTTTACTATAATCTCTATAGAAAATTGTCCTTGACCCTACCATGATGGCTACAGAAAAGTGTCCTTTAATATACTATAATAGCAATGGGAAATGATCAATTGTGTTACAGTAATGTCTATGGAATAGGGATCTAAACTTTACTATTATGTCTATGAAAAATGATCTTATACTTAACTATAATGTCCATCTACCCAAACGCACTAACCAATATCATACCGGGGTCATTGCCAATTTAATTTATGGAACATAAACGATGCTTTATGTTGCATTTCTGTAACTTATGTAGTAATTTTCTTCCAACTCTTTCCTATCAACGACAAACGTGGGCCTCGTTAACATTCCTCCAGAGGAAGCTCATCACAGACGAGATGGATATTGCTTGAGATCGTCCCTTAAGAAGAGAGAGAATGCCAAATTACATCGTCAAAAATACGATAGGCGTAACACCATGCATGTATTTCACCAAATGACAACAAATCAAGCGATTTGAACATTCATTGTGAATGAAACCCAGCACATTCAGATACAATACTATCATCATCATCAAGTGCCATGCCAAAAGGTATGGGCGGTCATGCTTCGCCATCTCACACGGTCACCAGAGTCTCGAAACAGATCTGTGTTCTTGTCCCGACAATGCCAAGCTGCCAAACCATCAAGGTATGTATCCCTTTATCCTCCTCTAGCTCTCTTTCCCTCAAGCTTGCCAGTTGTCACTAAATTTCAAGTCCATTTCTCCTCATAACACGTCCAAAAACACCTTGTCTGTCTACGTCTAATTTCTCCAATCAATCTCAAGTTTTAATTTTTCTCTTAAAGAACTGTCTCTTTTGATTTTCTGTCCGTCTATGGTATTCTTTGCATTGTTCTAAAAAAACGACATTTCCACCGCCATTAGATATTTCTCAGCTTGTCTGATGATTGCCCATGTTTCACACGCATACAACAATATGGGTTCTAAATAGCACTATATCACTCACGCCATAGATCATACCCGTAAACAAAAATCGGTCTGGGGTTTTTCGATGACGAAGTGGTCAAACCGCCTACTTCCTACTACGAAGGTCGTGTGTTAGTTTTCTAACTCGGTTCTAGCGTGCAATTTTTTTTTTTTTATCGGAGAACTCCTGGGAGCCGTTGCTGGAGTTTGTGCTTTTTGCGGTGCTTTCAGTAGGCCAGTCTATGGAATGAAGGCCGGGTCGTATGGGAATAAACCCGGTGCAGTGAAGTCTATCTTCTTATCATTAATGTCCTTTAACTCATTGAATGCCAAACAAAACTAGGTTTGCACCAATCATGGTACACAATCAAATATACAAGTTTTATAATACAAATTTCCTTTCATGGATCATTGAAATTGCGGTAGATACGAACACACAAAAAGTTTGCATATCCTTTACAGGACATCGCTGTCAACATCAGCATCTTTCAGATGATTGTTAATTTCTTGGCAGGATTACACTCAGTAGTTTGCCATTGCTTTCTGAGCGACCGGCTCACATACCCCGTAAGTTACCGACGTCGTTAGAACCTTTGCCGATTCTCGCCGTCGGCACGTTACTCACGAGAGTATACGGGATTACGGAGAAAGTCGCTAAATCCAAGGCCAGGAGACCGGCCGGTAGATACCACGACACAAAAATAACATAATAGCCCTAGTATGGCGATATATTGTCCTTCTGTACAAATGGGATGTTACATTTGCCGATATACTACCCTTTGGCATATAATCACTTAAGAAAGATTTGGGTATAGACCTCGATGAAGACCTTGAAAACAAACAGTGATAGACAAACTCATGAGACTAAAAAAGAGTTCTCAACAGAAGTAAACAAGCCAACACTCCTGGCTGTGGCCAGGCAGACTTTCTAACCCCTAGCGCATATAAGGGTTAGAAAGAGAATTATCTGGCGCTGATTAACCATCAACGTCATGAGTCGTGACAAGTGGCGCACGCGATTATGACCTCCACAAATCATCGGATCTATGTGATTTTGGTAAGTTCGAACTCAGATCGCCTTTCCGTCAACCCATCCGGCATTTCCTCCCTCCGTCGATATGTCTCTAACACCCTCATTCTGCCCGATTGTCACAACCCTCCCCAGACCACCTCGTTCAATAACGTAACGAAAAACATGACTCGTGGTCCTGATATAATTAATCATGTCTTTGTGAAGTGGGCCTTTTGCAGTGCTCAGATATTGGTTTTCTTGAACAGGATAAAAAATACCACAGAAATAGAACACCAGAACATGATTCCTACTTAATTTAATACAGATTGAAAGATAGTCTATATGTTATGTATTGTTGTTATTCCATCATTCATTCTACACAACGCAAATCACCATGGATTATTCCTTCCTTCCTTCCTTCATTGCTCTGATTATTATTTTCAAATGGAGCTTAACCTCTTAACTAACTCAGTCAAGCTCTTTGTAGACATATTTATTATTTAAAAATTGAGCAAAACCCACTACTGGCAACGCTGATCGTATTAACGTACGAACCTAAGGCCTTGTCCACGTCAGATTGGAAGCTCTAGACTTGAGTTTCGCTCTCGTTTGAGCTCGTCGGGACCCGGGATCAAACCCAGATCATTGCATGTGACGCGGGTGTGTAACCACTATACCATGCGGCATTTATGACTGCATGGATTATTCAGCTACAGTTGTCCACTAGATGTGGTCATCATCATCATCATCATCATCATCACCCACATCACCCACATCATCATCATCATCATCATCATCATCACCACCATCATCGTCATCGTCATCATCATCATCATCATCATCATCATCATCATCACAGTTTGCCCTGCCAACCGGCATACGAGTCCACTTCTGTCGACACACCTCGATAGTTCATATTCTGGACCACATCTGGTGATGATTCTTCCCCATACCATCGTCTCAGTCAGTCCAACAACCCTACTTTATATCTGTTTCTGGAACGTCTTCCATTGATCTTTCCAGTTGTCACGACATTTTCCAGTATTGTTCTTCTCATTATAGGAACAAACACTGTTCTTTGTCTCTTTCTTATAGTTGTCAATAATGTTGTACTTTCATTAGCCTCTGCTGGTAAACGTTGTTAACTACTCTGGCAGTCCAGGGTGTTTCCAATATTCTCTCAGCAACTACATCTCCGTGTCTCTAAAGTCCATTCTAATTTTTTTATTCACGCTCATTGATTGACTGCCAGAATGAGGCAGCGGTCATTTATTACTCCTTAATAATTAAAACACTCCTTTCTATATTTTTCATGACTATTTTCTCTATACGATGCTGGTTGTGTAATCTGATCTTCTGGGCTACCCAGCATTATAATTAAATAGCATTCCCCTGAAAATTGAAAAGTGAGAAGATGTTGAATAATGCACGAAACGAAAAAAATTTACACGTCCTTTGCAGGACTTTGCTGTCAATCCCAGGTTGATTTTCTTTGCAGTTTTCAGAAGTGATAGATGGTCAGTCTTTCTTTCACTTAGAGGGCGACGATCGCAGTAGTCAGACACTCGTCTGCCCCGCGCACGAGAGTATTAGTGTTTACTGCTAGCGACCCCACATATAACCAGTCGACACGTCGGTAGCTTAAAAACCGCCAGCCCCACTTGGTTGAACATGAAGAATACATTACAATATGAGACTAGAAAATAACGGAATTTGGTTGGGTTTAGGTCATATCGAGTTCCTTGGTATATACTTTAAAAAAAATGCTTCTACAAGAATAAGCAATGCATTTAGCAACTTACTAAAATATTGTTTGAGGTCTTTTCTTCTGTACAGATGCCACTGATGAGCAGTGAGTAATGAAATACTGAAGAACATGGAGACAGTGAATATGAGGGAATTTAGGGGAATGTTGAGCATACCGTGGACATAGAAGACACCACACATTGAGGTGATGAGTGCAGCGAGTATATAGATAAAAACGTAGTTGCATATCCTTTACAGGGCGCCGCAGTCAACCCCAGAATTTTGTGGCTGTTTGTGATTTACGTTCAGCAGTTTACCATTGCTTTCTTAACGACCAGCATTAATATCTTTTGAATGGAAAACCAAAGCAAGGTGGTATGCTTTCAAATGGAGTTTCGAACGCGGTATGCAGGATTACGATTTGCATTCGTAACCCCTTTGACACATTGCCGGTACAGATAAAAACCACACGCACAGGCCCATGCGATTGATGTGCACATCAGCATAAGATTATGCCATGTGGTTAAGCCACCCATATATTAATCACTGTGCCTTCCCGTTGCTCTTTTCCCACCAGTATTGTCATTTGTCACTAGTTTCCAAGTCTATTTCTCCGCGTAATGTGTCTCTTGACTGATTACATCTAATTTCTCTAATCAATCAATTGTTTTTATTTGTTTCTTGAAGGATTGTCTCGTTCGTTTATCAATATGTCCACGGTATTCTTTGCATTTCCCTCAGAAACCACATTTCCACTAACGTATGTTGTCTACGCCTGCCTACTCAGTTACCTCCAGCCACCGACTATTGATGATCTGTCGTCTCCGTGCCAGCAAATTTAATTTTGGATACAATTTTGATTTATAGTCGACAATACGTTTCCAATAGTTCAAATCCAAAACTATGTTTTATTGAAACGAAAAGTTACAGACAGTTCAATAGCAGACACTGAGATGGTATATGATAGAGCTTCACACAATTCTAGGACTTCATGTACAATATTGTGGTACCAGGACTTCATGTATAATATTGTGGTACCAGAACTTCATATATAATATTGTGGTACCAGGACTTCATATATAATATTGTGGTACTAGGACTTTCTATATAATATTGTGGTACTAGGACTTCATATATAATATTGTGGTACTAGGACTTCATATATAATATTGTGGTACTAGGACTTCATATATAATATTGTGGTACCAGGACTTCATATATAATATTATGGTACCAGGACTTCATATATAATATTGTGGTACTAAGACTTCATATATAATATTGTGGTACTAGGACTTCATATATAATATGGTAGTACCAGGACTTCATATATAATATTGTGGTACTAGGACTTCATATATAATATTGTGGTACTAGGACTTCATATATAATATTGTGGTACTAGGACTTCATATATAATAATGTGGTACTAGGACTTCATATATAATATTGCGGTACGAGGACTTCATATATAATATTGTGGTACCAGGACTTCATATATAATATTGTGGTACTAGGACTTCATATATAATATTGTGGTACTAGGACGTCATATATAATATTGTGGTACTAGGACTTCATATATAATATTGTGGTACCAGGACTTCATATATAATATTGTGGACTAGGACTTCATATACAATATTGTGGTACTAGGATTCATATACAATATTGTGGTACTAGGACTTCATATATAATATTTTGGTACTAGGACTTCATATATAATATTGTGGTACTAGGACTTCATATATAATATTGTGGTACTAGGATTTCATATATAATATTGTGGTACTATGACTTCATATATAATATTGTGGTACTAGGACATCATATATAATATTGTGGTTCTAGGACTTCATATATAATATTGTGGTACTAGGACTTCATATATAATCTTGTGGTACTAGGACTTCATATATAATATTGTGGTAGTAGGACTTCATATATAATATTGTGGTACTAGGACTTCATATATAATATTGTGGTACTAGGACTTCATATATAATATTGTGATACTAGGACGTCATATATAATATTGTGGTACCAGGACTTCATATATAATATTGTGGTACTAGGACTTCATATATAATATTGTGGTACTAGGATGTCATGTATAATATTGTGGTACTAGGACTTCATATATAGTATTGCGGTACTAGGACTTCATATATAATATTGTGGTATTATGACTTCATATATAATATTGGCCGGTCTCTCTGGCTGTGGGGTTACAACACTTTCTCTCTGTAATCCCGTTTATCACGCAGAGTCTCGCAGCGGAGCGAGAACTGAGGTGGTTCGACCCCCGCTCGTGACTTGCGGATACTGAGCCGGCCGCTCAGAAAGCAATGGCAAACTACTGAGCGTAATCTTGCCAAGAGATCAACAGACAGCTGAAAGATGCTGCTGTTGACAGCTAAGTCCTGTAAAAGGATACGCAAAACATAGGACTTCATATATAATATTGTGGTACTAGGACTTCATATATAATATTGTGGTACTAGGACTTCATATATAATATTGTGGTACTAGGACGTCATATATAATATTGTGGTACTAGGACTTCATATATAATATTGTGGTACCAGGACTTCATATATAATATTGTGGTACCAGGACTTCATATATAATATTGTGGTACTATGACTTCATATATAATATTGTGGTACTAGGACTTCATATATAATATTGTGGTACCAGGACTTCATATATAATATTATGGTACTATGACTTCATATACAATATTGTGGTACTATGACTTCATATATAATATTGTGGTACTGGATTTCATATACAATATTATGGTACTAGGACTTCATATATAATATTATGGTACTAGTATGTCTGTGATATTATACTAGGATTTCATATATAATATTGTGGTACTTGTCATCACATATAATATTGTGATACTAGGACTTCAAAATTAGTTCTTAGTCAGATACAACTGGGCTACCGTAAGAAGTAGACGGTACTACTTGCATTCTTTTAGCGCCGAATTTTTGGCGGCGCTTACCAAACCCCTCATGCCTCATTGTGCCAACGATTTCGCTGGAGATAGTAGACCATTTTACATATCTAGGATGAGAGGTAAATAGAAAATTATCCCTAGATCAGGAAATCAACATCAGGATAGCTAAGGCAGCAAAAAACAATGAAGAGGTTAACAAGAAGTGTCTGGGAGAACAGGAAGCTTACTGCCAAAACAAAAGTCCTCGTCTACCAAGCCTGTCTAATTAGTACTCTTCTTTATGGCAGTGAGGCCTCGACAACTTACTCACACCAAGAGAAACGTTTAAACAGCGTTCATGTCTGCGAAGATTACTTGGTATTAAGTGGCAAGACAAAGTCACAAATGCTTAAGTATTGGAAAGATCAGGTTGTGTGACGGTGCGTTCCATGCTCAGTCTTCGTAGACTTAGATGGATAGGACACGTTAGAAGGACGGATGATGGTAGAATACCAAAGGACATCTTTTTTTTGGTGAATTACAGATGGGTAGGAGATCTCAGGGTCGGCCTCTACTACGATACAAAGATGTGTGTATGCGGGACATGATTGATACAGGTATTGATAATGCACATTGGGAGCAAGTCGCCGCTGAACGTGTCGCATGGAGGCCAACTATCAGAAATGGAATAAAGACAAAGGAGAAAATTATTGCAGGTAAAGGACACACCGAGCTTGTGAGACGTAAGATGGTGCATGATGGTGGAAATGACCATGTCTACACATGCATCCACTGAGGACGAACATTTACAGCTAGAATTGGCCTTATCAGTCGCATTCGCTACCGCCATGGGTTTTAATTATTATACCTTTTTGAAGCACAATGTACCAAACTATCGTCTGTCTTGACGGCAAGGTACCAATAAATTAAAAAAAAGAAGAGTAATTTAATCAAATAAGTAAACGCGGCAGGCGCTGTGGGGTTAGGGGCTCTATCCACAATCTCGCATACCGCGTTCGAAAAACAACTGCGGGCGATTTGGCAACAGACTCCTTGCGCTGGTTTCATACAGGTATGAGTGCCGGTCGTTTAGGCTGCAATGGCAAACTACTGAGCGTAATCTTGCCAAGAAATCAACAATCAGCTGAAAGATGCTGATCTTGACAGCGATGTCCTGTAAAGGATATGCAAATATTTTAATTTTTTTATGAACAACCGACGCTCATACTATTGCAAAAAAAGCAGCGCAAAGCGATCTGCTTCCAAATAGCCCCCAGCTGTGTTTCGATGCGACATACGAGATTGCGAATCGCGTTCGCAAAACCTTCGTCAAAGAGCCAGTAAATAAGTACAGGGTGTATGTTTAGTGTCTGTGCCTTTTTTTGAAAATATTGCCGGTCCAAGTTTTGTATTTGCTCTATGTGGAGTTGATGCAACATAATACGCAAATACAAAACTTGGAACGACAGTATTTTAAAAAACTGCACAGTCATTAAAAATACACCATATAATTTAAGCAGGTAAGTAAATAAGACAGCACATAACACCTTTTAAAATTCTTTAGAAGCTCTGGGCATATGGTTCAATCCCCATATGTGGCCAGAGCTATCGACATTCAGTTAGTCATGTGGTCAATATTACACTTTGGAAAGTATGGCCCGCTCAGAAAGCAATGGCAAACTACTGAGCGTAATCTTGCCTAGTACATAAACAGCAGCTGAAAAATGCTGATGTTGACTGCAACGTCCTATAAGGGATATGCAAAAAAAAAAATTATATTGACCGCTCTTACTTTCCATGACATTTCTTAGGCCCATTTTAGGCTGGCCTAATAGGTAAAATATAAACATTATCCTTATTCGGATATAAACCTGTGACAACCGAGCCGGCGGACAAGAGCTCTATAAACTTCTCTACCACGACTACCACGTAGCATAAGAACACCCATAATTGTCTACAATAGCTGAATAAACAACAATAGAACAATCCTCCAACTATGCTGCTTGGAATTCTGTTTTCTTTTTCCTATTCAAGGAATTGTGAGCTGTAGGATTAGAGGGGAGGGATAATGCACGTTCTTGTGAATTACGCATTCACAATCCGGGGAGGATATTTCAAACTTGGATCGGTCTTAAACTTCAAGATTGTGCCATTTTTTGGTTTAAATTTAAGTCGTCCCTCCCGAGGGAAGATGCCAACACGAATGGGGGGAAATGGACGAGGTTGCTTGTTGTGTGTATTGTATCCAGACTATTGTTCAATAGCCATTCTTTTCCCATGCAGAGCCCAATCCTTTAAGATTCTTTAATGAACATAATCAGTCTTGATTCATCTTTGTCTCTGCTGGCATCTCTCCAGCTTCCAGCACATTTCCATGCTGCTATTGATCGCTCCTTACCAACATTTTCTTCTGGTGTTTTAAATCTATTTTTGTTGGTAATATCGACTGCTTTTATGTCTCTGGAAGTGTTGAATTGCAATGCTAATACAAACCCGAATGTTCATTAGTGGTTCTGTTGAACACGTGAACATATTTTAGCTGTAACGGTTGCTGTTGTTGTAATAGAGATTCAATATAAAATGACATATAGTAGTGCAGCTTTACATAACAGAGTTAAGACACATACCAAACGTTGCGGCGATTAGCCTTCATCAGCAAACAAACACAATCACAAACACAACATACAGTCAAGGAGAACTCCTGTGACTACATTAGAAGGTGATGACAGGACGAGAAGAACAAAAGCGTGGAAAAATGGAAGCAATGAAGAGAAAATGAGAATTGAAAAAGATGTTAATTGAAAAGAATGTTAGTTGAAGAAAATGTTTAATTGAAAAAATTTTAATAGAGAGAAAAACTGCATACTCACCTCACCGTTCGGATCTGTAAGTAACTAAGAAACTCTCGGGTGTGTTGTTATAATCGGTACTGGGTGTTACGGTTCAGTGAGCACATAGAAAGAAGGGGGCGGGGTAGGAGGCGTGTAAAATTGGATATACGAACAACAAAACAAAAATGTCACTTCTGCGAATGTTGTTGCTCTATTTAATTTTGCCGATTCATGTAACTAATTCAGAACGCCAGATTAAGAAGCAGAATTGTTCTGACCTGTAACTTGCTGTAACTACTTTGATATTATAAACAATGTAAAAGCAGGAAGTATACCTCAGCTTTATAAATACAAATGACGTTGCGACAACAAGCCTTCACCAGCAAGCAAACACAACAAGTACAACACACAAACCACGGAGACATTACGGTGACTGTCATGTCCGCGGTTGTTGTTTTCTAGTGTTTGTTTTCAGATGAAGGCAATACCCTTTGTTTTCCGCAATTGTGTTTTGTAAATCTGCCTCATACTTCATGTATTTATAGTGATTACATTTCCCCAGCCTTACCAGTATAGAAAATTTTACTAGTTTCGTAACCATGATATTAAAGTTAGTTGCATATCCTTTACAGGACGTCGCAGTCGACACCAGCATTTTTTTCTGTTGTGATCTCTTGACAAGTTTACGTTCAGTAGTTTGCAGTTGCTTTCTGAACGACCGGCACCCATACCAGTTCGTAAAAACCAACGCAAGGCGGGCTTCTCCCAAATCGTCCGCAGCTGTGTTTCGAACGCGGGTATACGGGACTACGAACTGTGTCCGTAACTCCTTAGCAACGAAGACGGAAACTATGCTATTATAAATGAAATATTACAAATATGAAGGTAAGATGACACAAAAATAACAGGTCAGTAGAAATTGTTTCTACTTCATTGCTTGGAAATATTGATTGCAAACAATTGTCGAGACCTTTAGAAGTTAAATTGTGTTTCATTGCCACAATAACGTTTGCATGTGAGATTATCTATAAACTATTGTTCCGTTGTCAAACGTCAGCCTCTGATTTCAGATTCACATAGACAAAAATAACGCAGGTTCCATACAGAACGTTGCGGTATGATTTTCAAGACAATTTTTACGTTCAGTAGTTTGCTATTGCTTTATGAACGAGATGTCAACGTTTAAATCCAACTGACGGTTGTGGAGTTAGCATAATACACCCACTGTCACCGTATATGCAGGTTAAGCATTAATGCGTCAAACCGCTCGGCCAAACTGACCTCTGCATTGACATTTAGATGATCCTCGCCGGTGCAACAGAGTTCGTGCACTGAGCTGAGATTTTCCGGACTCTGGCTTGAGTTAGGAGTAGAGCGGAGCACTTATGGGTTACACCCGTGTGTCTTGATGTTGATCCGTCGACTAAACTAAACTAAACCAAACATTGACAAACGTGAGTTTGTATTTACCGCATTAACATCAACACAAGTGAACACGTACCTTGTTCACATCGACATGAGTAAATATTTGTATACCGGATTAACATCGACATGTGTGTGCATGTGTATACCGATATACGATCGACACGAGTGAACATTTACTTAATGGGCTCACATAGACAAGAATGCACATTTGTATATCGGGTTCACATCGGCACAAGTGAACATATGTACACCGATTTTACATTGACATATGTGAACATTTATATACCGGGTTCATATCGACATAAATAGATATGTGTAGAAAGAAAACCATTAATGGAACGCAGAGGTGTTTCCAAGGCACCAGGGCCAGGTTCTATACTGGCCAAGACCTACTAACACGTCCTAGTCGTGCGTCCTGGGCAACATGTCCCTTCGGGGTCTTGGCTAACGTAGTAGGACCGCTGATTCCTCCGAAGTCGGAGTGTATCTGCCTGCACGGCGAGGAACCACCAGTCTGCCCACCAATAAGCCAGACATGGGACAACGGATACTGAAGCAAACCTCAGTCCGGTTTGACATCATACTGATGTTGGACAACACGATGTCACCATCCGACATACATGACTTCACGCTGGAATTCACAGCCAGCGAACGCAAGCAAGCAAAACCATTAATATTACTTGGTCCCCTGTTACCGTTGATCCTTTGGTAATGGATCGGATGTCAAACGTTTTCCAATAAAGGCAAAAGGAAATCATACCAGATCTTGTATACAGGTTCTACTCGTTGCAGTTCGCTGGCTGTTGAATGTGATCAACGTATGTTGAAACACGCTCACACACACGCACGCACACACACACACACACACACACACACACACACACACACACACACACACACACACACACACACACACATATATATATATATATATATATAAATGTGTGTGTGTGTGTGTATGAGCAGACTATCAGACAGACTACAAGTAGACACACATATAGACAGCCAGGAAGACAGACTGGGAGACAAGCAGGGAGACCGACATGTACATACATAGGTAGAGCGTGTTGCGTGGCTGTGTCAATAAATACGCTAGACTGTAGAAAATTGTATAAAGTGCAACTCGAAAGGAACATAAAGGAGTTAAAATGGACACAGCAAACGTTGCCAGGCAGCAGAACAAAAACAAAAATGCAACCACATATGGGCTGTCTGGAAGAATTATAACACACAAAGTGAAAATAAAAATTGATTTGTCCGAGGGCTGAAGGCGGACAGGAAGAAATAAGGAAGTAATCTCGTATGAAACAAGATGAATGGATGAAGTCAAAGTCTCCAAGACCGCGTCAACAAACCAATTTGGTATTGAGGATTTGGGAACAAATGGCACAACGCCACGTATTGCATAAATCTCTCACTTGCTCTAGAATATTCCGGCTTCGCGTCCCATTGAAAGTCAATGACTCAAAAAATAGCAGGTCTTAGCGCAATAACTTCATAAAAAGCCATTGTTCTCCTTTGTGTGGACGTGTTTGTGTTTTGACGTCATTTTCATCTAAAGAAGTAGAATGGGCTGGAGATGTGATTGATTCCAAGCAGCGGATTGTGAGAGATTGGTATCCGTGACACAGCTTTTGTTAACCGGGCAACGGTGGTATGGGCTAGTATGATAAATATTGCCAATATAATCTGGAGATTTAATAACAACAGTGCTGAGTTGAGTTGAGTCAAGAACTGATATCACAGCACTCGGGATATTCCTATACGTGCTTCTTCTACATTTTCAACAGCAAGCCAAGACCCCCAAACTAATGGACCAGTTATTGTGTGATTATGTGTTCAGCTGGTCTTTCCTCGGAGTACTGAGTGTCGACAGAATCTTCTTCATACTGGAGCATCTTTACAGGATATAAAGATGTATATGTTCTTCCACACTATACACATGACCACAGAAGGACCTGGCCAATTCCGAATTATGGTGCACAACGGTGCAGACCCAGGAAAACAACCCGCCATTGTTCTGCCATCAATGGATGAATTACAGACTGATGTATGAGAATTGTCCACTTTTCCACTTTATAAAACACATATGCCATAAAGATCACTCCCGTATGTTTCCCCAACACTCTCTGCTTTTACCCTTATTATCATGGATGCCGGTTTCAGCTCATTCTTTTCTCAGAATCGTTCATGATGTTCTCAAGTTTGCATATTGGAGCTCTGTAATCGCCCTAGTAATGGCGGCTTTCTAATCATCTCCCGTTTTTAACTTGCCTTTGTTTACTAAACCTCATTCATGTTTTACTCATATGTCATTGTTTTATTTCCCTGAAAATACGACCGGATATTCCCGAACGTTCGTAATATGATAACTTCAATTTAGTATTTATTTTTTTGTTTTACATGTTCAATACACTCGTTATTACCACATATGACGTCAATATAATTTAGAAATAGTCTACACCAAAATCGCAGCTATTTTAAGATTAAATAGTTGAATTGTTAAAACTATCTTGGAAGAACCATAGATCGGTTGGAATATAAAATTGCCTTTACTAGATGAAAAAAGGTCTGCAATAAAATACTATAAACTGTTTGAAAGGTGTGTCTTATTGATATATTAGACCCATACTATTGAATGCTATTAAGGGACGCAGAGGTGTTTCCAAGGCACCAGGGCCAGGTTCTATACTGGCCAAGACCTATTGACGCGTCCTAGTCGTGCGTCCTGGGCAACAGGTCCCTCCGGGGTCCTGGCTAACGTAGTAGGATCGCCGATTCTTCCGAAGTCGGAGAGTGTCTGCCTGCACGGCGAGGAACCACCAATCTGCACACCAATGAGCCAGACATGGGACAACGGATACTCACGCAAACCTCAGGTCTGGTATGACATCACACTGATGTTGGACAACAGGATGTCTTCATCCGACATACAGGACTTCACGCTGGAGTTCACAGCCAGCGAACACAAGCAAGCAAGCAAGCAATGCTATTAAGACCTCACAAATAAAATCAGACGAATCGAGGCACATTTAATATCAACAGATATTTGGTTTCCTATAAAAATGCAATGAATCGGTGGGAGATATTTTGGGGAATGTAATTATTCTTAGGGTCAGGAGTTTTTATTCTCCCTAAAAATTATCCCCCCTCTTCAGTTAATGACAATGAACCTAACTACTGGGACATGGTTTCCAGATAGGATAATACACTATCGGTAGGCCATAATTTGACTGAGAGAATTATACAATATTTGCCCAACGCTTCAATCCCCTCATGTTATCTTTAATGTGTGCTTAAATAATAAACACGCTGATGTTACAGAACCATAACAGAACTAGCCGCTAAATTACCACATATAGGAATTGGTGTTAATCAATCTGGTATAGGGTGCTACATGTGATTTATAACACAATAATCGTTTTCGTGGCTTAGAGGTTATAACTTTTCTCCGTAATCTCGTATACTCTTGCCGGTGACGTGATGACGGTGACAATCAGCACTGGTTCGAATAGCATCGGTAACTTACGGGGTATGTGAGCCGGCCGCTCAGAAAGCAATAGCAAACTACTGAGCGTAATCTTGCCAAGAAATCAACATACAGCTGAAAGATGCTGGTGTTGACAGCAATGTCCTGTAAAGGATATGCAGAAAAAATAAAATCGTCACACACACACACACACACACACACACACACACACACACACGCACACACACAAGTATTATATCACACACACACGCACATATATATATATATATATATATATATATATATATATATATATATATATATATATATATATCACCACCACAGTGCTGACTGTGATACAGATCATTCTTTGGTTGTTGCAAGAGTTAGACTGAGACCAAAGAGAATCTACACAGCTAAACACAAATCTAGCCCCAGGATTAATATTATTAACACTCATGATCCTGAAAAGTGCTTTCAGTTTCAACAGCAACTTGAAGACGCTTTCACTGATACACCAGAAAATTGTACAGTAAATGAAAAGTGGGGTCAAATTAAGGAAACTCTTTATAAAACTGCCGTAGGGGTTTACGGCACTGTGGATCATAAGAGGCAGGACTGGTTTGCGGCCAACAGCGAGACTCTGCAGCCCTTGATTGATAAGAAGAAGAAAGCTCTCTTAAGAAACAAGGAAAGACCAACGCGTAACACTCTGAGTGAGCTAAGGCAAGCTAGGAAGGATGTGCAAAAGGCTGCCAGGCAGTGTGCAAATGATTATTGGATCAAGTTATGTGAGTCCATTCAAATCGCAAGTGATAAGGGAGACATAAGAAGCATGTATGAAGGAATAAAGAAAGCCTGTGGTCCAGTGATCAAAAGAAGTGCACCGCTGAAAACCTCGACTGGAGAAGTCATCACTGATAAGAAACAGCAGATGGACAGATGGGTAGAGCACTATTTGGAGCTTTACTCAAGTGAGACCAAACTAGCGGATGATGCCCTTAACGCCATAGAGGCTCTACCAACTCTTGACCACCTGGACACACTTCCCACCATAACAGAAGTTAAGTGTGCTATAAATGAACTTGCATCTGGCAAGGCTCCAGGTAAGGATGGGATTCCAATAGAGGTTATCAGGAGTGGGCAAGACACACTCACTCTACAGATCCACCAGCTAATAGAGCTATGCTGGCATGAAGGACAAGTCCCACAGGATTTCAAAGATTCAAACATCATAACGCTGTACAAGAACAAGGGTGATCGGAGCGACTGTAACAACTATAGGGGTATCTCACTTCTGTGTATTGTTGGAAAAGTATTTGCCAGAATTGTTCTGCGCAGACTTCAAGTCCTAGGAGATCAAGTCTACCCCGAATCACAGTGTGGCTTTCGACAGAACCGGTCTACCACTGATATGATATTCTCATTGCGACAAATGCAAGAAAAATGCCGTAAACAGAATCAACCATTGTTTATTGCCTTCATCGACCTCACAAAGGCATTTGATTTGGTCAGTCGTGAGGGTCTGTTCAAAGCACTAAAGAAGATTGGCTGCCCACCAACTCTTCTGTCCATTGTGGAATCGTTCCACACAGGCATGAAGGGTATAATCAAGTTTGATGGTGCAACTTCTGAAGAATTTGAAATCAAGAGTGGAGTTAAGCAAGGTTGTGTACTAGCTCCCACCCTCTTTGGAATATACTTTTCACTTCTACTGAAATATGCATTTCGTGATCAGGATGGTGGTATATACATTCACTCACGCTCAGATGGCGGCCTCTACAATGCTCAGAGATTGAAGGCTAAGACCAAAATTAGGAGGGTACTGATCAGAGAGTTGCTTTTTGCAGATGATGCTGCAGTTACGACCCACTCTGAGGAAGAATTGCAATGTCTACTATCTGCATTCTCCAATGCTTGTTCTGAATTTGGTTTAACAATTAGCAAAAAGAAGACACAGATTATGTCACAAGGTGCACATGGGATACCATCAATCTTTATTGACGACGCCGAACTAGAGATAGTAGACCATTTTACATATCTAGGATCAGTGGTAAATAGCAAATTATCCCTAGATCAGGAAATCAACATCCGGATTGGTAAGGCAGCAACAACAATGAACAGGTTAAGAAAAAAGAGTCTGGGAGAACAGGAAGCTTACTGCCAAAACAAAAGTCCTTGTCTATCAAGCCTGTGTCCTTAGTACTCTTCTCTATGGCAGTGAAACCTGGACAACTTACTCACACCAAGAGAACAATTTAAACAGCTCTCATATGCGGTGTCTGCGAAGAATTCTTGGTATTAAGTGGCAAGACAAAATCACAAATATTGAAGTATTGGAAAGATCAGGTTGTGTGGCAGTTTATTCCATGCTCAGTCTTCGTAGACTTAGATGGATAGGACATCTTAGGAGGATGGATGATGGTAGAATACCAAAGGATATCTTTTTTGGTGAATTACAGATGGGTAAGAGATCTCAGGGTCGGCCTCTACTACGATACAAAGATGTGTGTAAGTGGGACATGATTGATACAGGCATTGATAATGCACATTGGGAACGTGTTGCATGGAGGGCAAATATCAGAAATGGAATAAAGTCAAAGGAGAAAATTATTGCAGAAAAGTTACACACCAAGCGTTTGAGACGTAAGATGGTGCATGATGGTGGAAATGACCACGTGTTCACATGCACCCACTGTGAACGGACATTTACAGCGCAAATTGGCCTTATCAGTCACACTCGCTACCGCCATAGTTAAAAGTTATTATGCCTTTTTAGAGCACAAACTATCGTCTGTCAAGACGGCAATGTGCCAATGATGATATATATATATATATATATATATATATATATATATATATATATATATATATATATATATATATATATATATATATATATATATATACGTACACACACACATATATGCAATCTTTACAGTCGGCATATGCTCACACGTTTATGTTTATCTATACTGATCTGGAAGACGTACTTCAATAACCCCTTTCCTCACACTAATCCACTTCATGGCTGTCGTCATGCCGGCGTTAGCGCTTAAGCGAAACATCCTAGTAATCCCGATTATGTAACTGACTCTGCTCTTGGCTGGAGGCGTATTTACCTCTTTTACTAATTTACCTCTTATGTGCAAAATTAATCGATTCTACTGCAGCAGTCACGGTGGTCATTTATATTTTGTTACTCTTAAGGTTCGCTAAATTTTGCCAAATGTTGGCACCTTAAAGCAACAATCGGAGGCTTAGAGCATCCTATTGATCATAAGCTCTTTTCCATGTGGAACACTAGGTGATAGTAGGGCAGCATAATAACTTTTTTCACCTTAGCTGAAATAGTTATCTTATAAGCTGTCTTTAGCGCGTTATATCTTAGGTCGTTTTGTGTATATACATTATAGTCTACACCCTAACTGACCCTTCCCGTATTTATCATATAGAATGGATAGCAACAACTGCAACAGCCAGCTCTATATCGGGGTACACATTTATATTCACGGATATCGTGATTTTCATAAGCTCATTTCCACGTGGTAAACATATACTTATTATTCATTATGTATCTTTACTTATATGGGGACTTATATTTCTTGTGTATGCGACTGTAATGCATTCTTAAATTAAAGTATATGTCTGCTCATTAAAAAAAATGTAAAAGGTAAATGTAATCCGTTTGCATACACAGCCTTTGGAGAGGGAAGTGTTAAGCCTTCAAATATTCTACGAAAAGGCAAACTTAGGTAAGGTAACTATTTCACTTCCTTGTCACCTTTCCCTCCTAGATAGTTAACAGAGGAGTGTTAATATTATCCAGAATCCATTTTATAGATTTGGGTAGATACTCGAGTCATACTAAACCTGGAAAGGGGGGGGGGGCATTGTTTTTCATTCTAATATACTGTTCAAACCTGAATAGCACTTCTCTTTCGTCATAACCTTTATTAACGCTCCATATTTCAGTGCCAAATAGTCTAACGCGAGAAGGATTCTGTTTTGTCATTGCACATTAAAATTTTTTAACGTGGGAACTGTGTGTTTCTGCTTTTAAGCTTTTTGCCATTGAAAATTCAAATTTTCAAATCCCGTCTCCCGCTATCATCTAGCTGAAATAGGATACAAATATTTGCCGAAGTGTCCAATGTTTTGTAGTTCTGCATTAGTGTGAATGCATTTGAAATTTTTGTTAGTGTCATGGTGGCAGACTTCTCAGTGATTATTTTCTAACCATGTTTTTTTCGCGAAATCAGTGTTCTTAGTTAAGGAAATTTGGAGTGCCATACCGAGTTTAATAAACCATTTTTAATATTGTATTTGGAGACGACATAGGGCATTTCATTCGTCCCATCGCTTTGAATTCCAGCGTAGTACACACAACGTGCTAATACATCTAGTAGTTGCTACTGCTAATGACTACATTGGACTGATTTTGCGTGAGGGTTTGCTTTCCATACTACCAGTGTCCCTCTCCGCCAAGCGAACCCGTCTCTGACTTTCATAGGTACTTGTAATTGAAGTTCCCGAGTCAAGGACGAGAAGTCAATTGAACGACGCGTGGAATGAACCCACTTCACCGCGGTTAGAAGATAATGTTTAATAGCGTTAACCTTTCAACCACGCAGAACTCAACGACACGAGTTTAAGATAATTTCCTACGTTATATTCTGAATAGCTATATTTATTACTATAGCTATATTACGCCGGCTCACCTGGCTTAGGGATGTAACGTCTTTCTCCGTCATCCCGTGTACTCTCGTGAGTGGCGTGACGTACGGCGAGAATCTGTAGGGGTTCTGGCCGCGGCGGTGACATACGGGGTATGTGAGCCGGTCGCTCAGAAAGTAATGGCAATCTACTGAGCGTAATCTTGACTAGTACATCAACAGCAGCTGAAAATGCTGGTGTTGACTGCAACGTCCTGCAAGGGATATGAGACATTAAAAAAATATTTATTACAATGTGAATTCACCCTTTGCATTAAATCGGTAGAGGGTAATATATGGACATAATGTTGATCCTCTGAATAATTATTTATGAATTTACTTTAGCTGCGTCGACGTCTGTAACCTAGAGGTAGAGAAAGCAGTTTCATCACCCCAACATACCGAGAGGAAAATCAGTTGCGGGCAGTTTGAAGGTAGACAGTTCTACGTTGATTTTCACAAACGTATGAGCCTGTGCAGTTAATAAAACAATGGCAAACTCTTGAATGTAACATTACTTAGAAAATCACAAACAGCCTACGCAAAAAACATGCAGGGGTTAACTGCGACGTTCTTTAAAGGATATAAACATAACCTTCTTCACCTTAGCTGAAATAGTTATCTTATAAGCTGTCTTTAGCGCGCTGTATCTTAGGTGGTTCTGTATATACATTATAGTCTACACCCTAACTGACCCTTCCCGTATTTATCATATAGAATGGATTGCAACAACCGCAACACCCAGCTCTATATCGGGGTACACATTTATATTCACGGATATCGTGACGTACTTCTGCAAAATGTTCCTGAGAGGAAAACCTCATCAACGGGGTTACTGCCCGTGTCAGGTCAGTGTGATCTGCAAGGAGGAACGCTCATAAATGGATTGTCTGGCCGGTCTGCTTGTAAGCAACCCGCATGTTTGTGTTTGTGTATGTAAATGGTCGCCGATAGTTTATGGTGTTATTTGAAGCTGGACAAAACCGCTTTGTGATTTATGTGCGTTTGTGTAATTCTCTGTGGTTTTAACGAAAAGCCGTATAGCTCGCAGGGTCCGTGTGATTCATGCAACGGCTTCGGTTGGTTCAAAGCATGGTTGTCCTGGCCGAATGCCGCGTGAACATTAAGGGCCTCCGCTAGCTACAGACACCACCATAGATTAAGTATGTGTGTATATATATAATATAGTTGCAAGTCCTTTACACGAAGCTGCAGTCAACCCCAACATTCATTGATTGCTTGTGATTTACTGGTAATTTTGCGGTTAGAAGTATCCCATGGCATTCTGCACAGTGGACGCCTCATGCCATCGAAGTCAACACAAAGCGATCTACAACTACAAGCAAACATTGCCAACAGTTGATTTTCGACTCTTCGATTTGAAATGTCGGGAAATTGTGGAAATTGTGCGTTTCACTAACACAGATGAAATAGACGCTGAAATATGTGTGTGTAATATATAACTAAGTTGCACATTCTTTACAGCACGTAGCAGTCAACCCCAGAATGTTATATATTATGTTGTTTTTCTTTTGCAGAACGTTGCTACCAACCACAACCCTACGTTTATTTTATGGGCAAGTTTATAGGAGCTGGTCGTTCAGAAAGCAATGGCAAACTACTGAACGTAAAATTTGCCCATGAATCACGAACAGCGAAAATGCAGGGATTGACTGCTACGTCATGTGAAGGACATGCAACTTAATTAATTATGCTCGGTAGTTTGTCATTAGCCGACTCCGTGGCCAAGGGCTTGCGAACGCGGGTCGTGAGCCGCTTACCAGGCGTTCGAAACTCAGCTGCGACCGATTTGTGCAGCAGACCGTGTCGCGTTGTGTTATAACGTGTTGATATGGGCGCCGGTCGTTCAGAAAGCTGAACGTAAGACTTGCCTAGTACATCAACAGCAGATGAAAAATGCTGGTGATGACTGCAACGTCCTGTAAGAGATATGCAACATTAAAAAAAAAGGTTGACATTGCCTTGTGAACAAGAAGTCAGCGTTCAGGTCCAACTAACCAGTGTAGGGGTTGAACCCCCTACCCCGTAACCAGCGATACGGAAGTTTAAAACGCAAATGTTCTTATCCTTTCGGCCACCTAGACCTAATAAATATATGTTTGGCTTGTGTTAGTGCCAACAACGATAACTGTCCGTTTGTTTCTATATCTTCCTCTGCTTACGTAACGAATCGCTGTCTAATACTGTATTACCTCAGGGGTATACGTCAGTTCTATAATTAGACCAAAAAACTAGAGCAGTAAATTCGCGTGCCAGCCAGAGATAAACTGCAACCTCGTTTGGGATGGAAGCATTAACAATTCGACCTACCGTGCAGCGCTGTGGTTGTCTTTCACGGGGATCAAATCATAGTACTCCACAAGGGAAAGCTAATGTGTTACAGCTCCATCTAACTTTGTGCCAGCCCAGTCCAAAAAAGGATCGTTCTCGAACCAAATGTTATTGTTTTTTGAGATGAGTGTGTTACTAACCTATGAACTTTGTCTGTAGTGTTGTAAACATAATTTTGTATGTAAATATTTGCCTCTAATATCTCTCATATCTCTCCTGCTACTGCTGTTTATGGGATTTCTGCGATCGTTTCTTTAATAAACATCCTGATTACCATGGGGATATTATTACTTCTCATTCGAACACTATCATAGACTGTGTGTTATGATTTGCAGCCAACATATGATTCATGTACACACTACATATGATATGTAGTTCTGCTGTCTGCAACTGACATGCTGCGGCTAAGCGTGTCCTTTACAGGACGCCGTAGTCAATACCGCTATTGTTTTTGTTGTTTTTTTTTGCTGTTGTTATCTCTTGGCAAGTGTATGTTCAGTAGTTTGCCATTGCTTCTGAACGACAGGCACTCATACCATTTCGTAAGAAAAACTAATGCAAAGCGGTCTGCTGCCAAATCGCCCACAGCTGTGTTTCGAACGCGAGTATGCGAAATTACGAACTGCGTCCATAACACTTTCGCCACTGAGCCGGCACGCGGCTATGTATGCTAGGCAATAAATCATACAAGCCACTGTGTGTGGCTTCTGTGCTTTAACGCACCAAGATAAAACACTATTCTGATTATATAGAGGGAAGGTAAATTACAAATACCTCAGAGATCGGAGTGATTTCGCCTGATGGCGATGTGCACTAGTAATAAGGAAAGCTAATCCACATGCAAAAATAAGTCCAGTGCACTAGAAGTAGTGTCATGTCTATGAAGAACGCTTCACAGCGAAGATATACACACACAAAATATCATCATCAAGTACATTGCCAGCTGGCGTAGAGGTTCATGTCTCTCCACAGATCTCGGTCTTTATCTTTCTGAAGCAACTCTGCTGATGATTTTCGTCTGTGTCACAATCTTACTAAACCAAACATCATTTCTCTTTGTCTTCCCCTGCCTCTCTTTCCCTTGATCTTTCTAGTCGTCAAGATTTTTTCCAATGCCTCTCTTCTTATCACATGACCAAATAAAGCTGTTTGTCTACTTCATGTTGTTGAATATAATGTTCGAGTTTCGTTAGCCTCTTTCAGGCAGTCGTTGTTAATTTCCTTAAACTAAGCAACAACGCTGCACTTTAGGAACTAAATATACAACAAACATTTCAGCGCCTTTCAAACGCCTTTCTTATGGTCCTAATCTATAACAACAGCTGGGCATACAACACATAGTCTGGTAACAATCAAACGCAGATAACACATGAATCGAAACTAGCAGCAACATTCTGAAAGCACATGTAGGAAGGAAACAACATAAAGACCCCAAATACAGCACACCAATAGAACAACAGTTGAATAGAGCCTGAAGAACTGTGGTTTAAAATAGCAACAATAGCATCCATCCCGTTGAAGACAAAGAGATGAATACACAGACACTGGAATGGAGTTCAGATGCATCAAATACCACTATCAAAGATGTACACGCGAAATTGAGAATGGCATTCCGACTTATCTGATGTGGTCATAAGTTCTGTACACAATATGTTAGCATAAATTATGTACAAACAACATGTTAACATAGATTCTATACTCACAATATGTTAACATAAGTTATGTACATATAATTTGTTAACATAAGTTCTGTATACACAATATGTTAACATTAGTTCCGTACAGACAATGTGTTAACTAAATCATTTCCACACGCTATCTTAACATACGTTATGTACACACAATATGTTAGCATAAGTCAAGTACACACAATATGTTAACATAAGTTCTGCACGCGCAACATATTAACATAATCTCTATACACACAAATGTTAACATACGTTCTGTACACACAGTATGTTAACATACGTTCTGTGCACACAAAATGTTAACATAAGTTCTGTACACACAATATGTGAACATAAGTTCTGTGCACATAATATGTTAACATGAGTTCTGTACACGCAATATGTTAACATAAGTTCTGTACACGCAATATGTCAAAATAAGTTCTGTACACACAATATGCTAATATAACGACAAACCACACTTATACGACCATCAGAAGCGAACACACGAAAGAGCATCATCATCATGTGTCCTGCGAAACAGCGTAGGTTCTTCTTCTTTCGTTCGCTTGAAATATGTCATAACTGCAATGTTGTCTCTTGTATGAATTTAACTGTCTGTTTTAGTTCACTCAGCGGTCCATAAAGTTTATCTTCCACTGTCGTCTCTCTAGGCCAGAAGGTTAGCCTAGATATGTTATATTTTGGGCTGTCTTGGAGTATGTGCTCTGCTGTCTGCGACGTCAATCCACATGTACACATGGCTGTTTCACCAATCTTGAATTTTGTATACATGTGGTTGCGCAATATATTGTGTCCAGTTCTGAGGCGCAGAATAATAACTTGTTCTGGTCTTCCATAACGCGGTAGTTGACTTGAGCAGGTTTTGGTGGCTTTCAAACTGATTCGATCATTCTTTTCTTTTGGTGGTCTGTAACGGGCACATGAGACTACTCTTCTTGTGCTCCTTCCTTGGCAAATCGATCAGCACTATCGTTACCGGGTATTCCACAGTGGGATGGTATCCACTGTATGGTGACTTTATGCTGACTGCTAAGTTCAGTACTAATTTTGCATCTGTCAGTAGCACCTCAGGTTGTGTACCATGCCTGGTATTTAGTAATTTCTCTGTTGCTATCTTGATTGCCTCAATTTCAGCATCATCGTTATGGCAGTACTTTCCTGTTGGTACTCTGGCAGTTTCCCTAGCATTATTTGGGTATTTTATGTACACTCCCACTCGCTACTCCATTTCGAACAGCATTTTGTGCTGACCCATCTGTGTAGACTCGGATCCAGAGGTCCTGTGGGTATTCTTCATCAAGGCAGCTGAGAGTGGCTGTTTTGGGCTGTACACTGTTCTGTTCTTCCTTGTCAAAATATTCATCTCACTTTTGTCTGGATTTGTAGTGATAGCCTATGTTCATTTTTCCATGGAGTTTGCCCTGAGATAGTTTTCAGGGGGATACTAACTATGGGCAGATCGGTGATTTCTCTGCAGAGTCGTTTGACCTGGTGGATAAAACTACTTCTTTTCAACCGCCCCATAGCTAAGTTTTCAGATCTGTTCTTCATAGCGTGTCAAGCTGAGGAACTTATCTACTTGTATTAGGGTTTCTGTGTATGTGCGCTCTCTCTCAGTTCTTGTGTCCTCCCCATCTTCTTCATCTCCACTATATGGATTGATCTCATCCCTCCTGTGTGCGACTCTAAGTACTTGATTTTGCACCTTGTCCAGCTCTTGTAGTGTGGTTTTTGATACTGAACACCACGCAGTTGACCTGTATTCCAGGTGTGGTAGTAGTATGCTCTGTTAATAAACTTTGCTAAGTATTTTCCCACTGGCTCCCCATGGGATTCAACTTAGTTTTCTCAGGATGACTATTTTTCTTCTGGCTTTTGCTACTGCATTGTTGATGTGCTTACTCCATGTCGGTCTGCCATCAAATGTTACTCCAAGGTATGTTGGTTCTTTATCTTCTCTAAGGGGTTTTCCATTTATCTGGATGATCTCTGCCTTTTGTTTTGGAGAGAGTGTAAATAGAGTGGTGGTGCACTTGTTAGTGTTTATGCTGACACACCATCTATTTGTCCATGCAACAAATGCATCTACAGCTCTTTGTAGCTATCTGGTGGCCACTGATGCATGTTCATTTGTGCTTCATAGAACCAGGTCATTGGCGTATATTGCCGCTTTAATTCCATGCGGTAGATTAGCAACAGGATCATTGATGAAGATTAGAAAAAGTGTGGGGGACAAGATTCCGACCTGGGGAACACCGTGATGCAGTAGTACTTTCTTGCTCTTGGGTCCGTCTATCTGTACTCGGGCTCTTCTGTTGTGCAAGTATGCTTCCACCCATTTGTACATTCTTCCATTGACTTTGCAGTTTCTCAGTTTCTTTATCAGACCTTCTTTCCAGACTTTGTCAAAGGCTTTCTTCAAATCTATCCATGCCGCAAGCACCAGCTTCTTCTCTTAGAATGCATCCTCAATTTCTTGAGAGATGTAAGTTGTTTGATCTTACGTAGAGTAGCACAGCCTAAAGCCAGCCTGCCGTGGCACAAGGATGTTTTTACTTTCAATGTATCACTGCAGTCTGCGATTGATGATGCGCTCCATTGTTTTGCAGAGACAGCTGGTGAGGCTAATTGGTCTGTAACTGGAGGCAATGGAAATATCTTTCCCTGATTTTAGGAGGAGTATCATGATTGCTTCTCTCCAGGCTTTTGGAGCACTGGCTAAGGCCTAGCTATTATTGAAGATCTGCAACAGCTTTGCTTTGGCCGCTGTTCCTAGGTTCCTGATAATTTCATTCGAGATACCATCAATTCCTGGTGACTTTCTCATTTTCAGTTTTGATATGGCTAGCTCCAGTTCGTTGATTGTGATAGGTGCCTTCAGAACCTCATGTACTGTTTCATTCTGTCCTGCATGTTGCCATTTCTTTCGAATCTCTTGTTGTTTCTGTGGACTAATTTCTATATTGTTATCTTGTGCGAATGAGTTCGCAAAATTGTCTGTTGCCTGCTTTCCTGTTAAGATGTTTTCGTCTTTATGTAGTGCAATTTTTGAGTTTCTCCCTGTGCCCTCATCATTAAGTTGTTTCATTAGCTTCCACAACTTCCTTGTGTCTCTTTGAAAGTTCAGTGACTGTTTTCTCCTGCCAGGTTTTCCGTCTAGCCTGCAGCTTGGCCCTTTGAAATTTGGCTTTTGCGTGCTGATATTTATTGTGGTGCTCGTGGCTGCGTTTTGCCTCTGCTTGCTTTCTACACACTTCCACATCATCATGCAACTGTTCCAGTTTACTACTCTAGTAGGATTTACAACGTTTACGGGCTCCTCTTGGTACTGTTTCTCGTGCTGCCTGTAGTATGCATTTCCCAAACTCTTCAACTACTTTATGTCCTTCTCAGTGTTCAGAATTCCAACCAGTATGCTGGTGCGATGCTCGCACATTGTCCAGTCTGCTTTCTTGTAGTTCCACCTCGAGAGGGTGCTGCTTTCACTTACAAGCTCATTTTCTATAGCTAGAAAGACTGGCCGATGGTCACTGCCACCAAGTTGTTTCCCAACATTTCGTGTAATGTTCCATTCCATGTCTGGTGAATGAAAAGCCAGGTCAGGTGTAGTTGTAGTGTGCCATGATCCCGAGTAGAAAGTATGTAGGTTGGACGGCTTGTTTATCAGGATGAATCTATTCTCATCCTGCTGGTCTTCCAGTTTCTCTCCTATCTGGTCAATGTGATCATAGCCCCAGCTCTGCGAGTGGCTGTTGAAGTCACCATACACAATCATTTTTTTTTCTTTTAACGGTAGTGTGTCCAGTGCCTGTGGACGGTCACTTGGACATTAGTAATTGATTAGATAAAGTTCTGTATTACCTGTCTTAATTTTAAGTGCCTGAAACTCAGCCCTTTCCATGTAAACTTAAATTTGGGAAGCCGTTATGTTATTTTTTTACAAGGGTCAGTATAAAACCCTTTTCAAATTGGTAACACTGGTAGCTTCTGAATTTGAAGACTATATTTTCGTTAAGGTGAGTTTCTTGCAAGCAAGATACGCTTACTTTTTCTTGGTTCAAGATGATTTTTAGTTACATTTTTTCTTGTTGCTGACTCCCTCCGTATTTCAATGCTTAATTTTTAGTCTTTGTTTGATATGACCAGACGCTCTATTCTCAGGTCCCCTGGCTCCACAGGACATCTGAGAAGGACCTTCAGTAGTTGTGGTTGGACCCTTTCGAGGCATAGGGCCCGGCACTGCACCTGCCTGGGGGTCCAAAACAGGGCGAGCACCATAACATTTAGCAGTAGTCGACATATTTCATGGTGTGATTGCAAGGCATCCTGATTTCTTTGGGGCGCCTCTTAGCTGGTTGCCTCCGTCTTCAGCACCTTTGCTTTAAAAGAGCAGACTATGGTCTTACTCGAGTTAAGGTGTGTAGGCACGCACACACGTGTCTGCACATCCATGTACGTGCATACACATCTAGAGGGTTCTGGTTATTTCTCGGCGCCAGTGACTCGCTGCGCCCCTTCTCCTGTTAGTTAAAACAGTTCCGCCACGAGAAGGCCAGGAGTTGGACTTTTGCTGCAGAGGCGATGAATGCACGAGCCATTTGGGGTATTTACGTACGGTTGGGCTCTCACCCCAATCCCGCCGCCGGCTACATAACAGCAACATTTGGAAATACAGCGTAGGTGTTCCTGGTGGTATTCCTTAACACCACAGTCTTAAAACATTCAGCATAATTTCTCTCCGCCTACCTCTTGTCTCACGAACCGCTAACCTTCCATTTCGTCACGATCTTTCCCATTATCTTTCTTTTCTTAACGTGACTAAAAAGCATTTTCTGTCTCTTCTGTATAGTTGTAAGGAACAAATGATATTTAAACTGAAATCTCTACTCGTCTTATACCATCATTAGAACTGATATCACGAAATTTAAGCTGAAATTCCAATCCGTCCTATATAACAATCAGCTGTAAAGACACACAATGTACGCCAGACAGAAATAAACGCCCACCTTATACATTGGCATACATTGTATTGTTTGTTGATTCTCGCGTTTAAATCGGCCAAGAACATGATTTTTAAAAGCGATCTTTCATGTTATAATTGTCACAAATTGGACCCGGATGTACGAGAGGAGATTGAAATTGTCGTTGGGAATAATCTGTCACATTCGTTCATCCGGTTTTCATTAATCAACCGATCTTATTTCTGTAATATGATAACGTATTGCGTGTTTTTATGATACAGGTTATAGGGATAGACGAGAACACAGTTATGCTGTGTATTTAAACACATAAATACGCAAGGAACAGACACATATAAATTTTCTGTTTTCAGCAGTCTGTCCATTCAAGCAATGATGTATTCATCATACCTATCTTCTTCCCTGTCTGTCCAATATATATGTACTCATATATCTATCTATCTATCTATCTATCTATCTATCTATCTATCTATCTATCTATCTATCTATCTGTCTGTCTGTCTGTCTGTCTGTCTGTCTGTCTGTCTGTCTGTCTGTCTGTCTGTCTGTCTGTCTGTCTGTCTGTCTGTCTGTCTGTCTGTCTGTCTGTCTGTCTGTCTGTCTGTCTGTCTGTCTGTCTGTCTGTCTGTCTGTCTGTCTGTCTGTCTGTCTGTCTGTCTGTCTGTCTGTCTGTCTGTCTGTCTGTCTGTCTGTCTGTCTGTCTGTCTGTCTGTCTGTCTGTCTGTCTGTCTGTCTGTCTGTCTGTCTGTCTGTCTGTCTGTCTGTCTGTCTGTCTGTCTGTCTGTCTGTCTGTCTGTCTGTCTGTCTGTCTGTCTGTCTGTCTGTCTGTCTGTCTGTCTGTCTGTCTGTCTGTCTGTCTGTCTGTCTGTCTGTCTGTCTGTCTGTCTGTCTGTCTGTCTGTCTGTCTGTCTGTCTGTCTGTCTGTCTGTCTGTCTGTCTGTCTGTCTGTCTGTCTGTCTGTCTGTCTGTCTGTCTGTCTGTCTGTCTGTCTGTCTGTCTGTCTGTCTGTCTGTCTGTCTGTCTGTCTGTCTGTCTGTCTGTCTGTCTGTCTGTCTGTCTGTCTGTCTGTCTGTCTGTCCGCTTGCCTGCGGTTGTCCTATCTATCTACTAGATTCATTCATTGCACCTACATGAGTGTACGTCGGTACGTTTTTCTGTGTGTTCATTCATCTCCATCACTAAAAGTATTCCCACATATTCAACGGTCAATTCGCTTATTCATTCATCTATTTACCCATTGAAAAACATTCTTATCTTTCCACTTTTTTGTCTTTCCGTACATTTCTCTGTCTAGCCCAACCCTGTCGGTGGGTCCGTGGTTTTATGTCTTTACCCAGGTCTGTCTATCCTTATATCTGTCTATTTTCGCGTATGTCTGTCTCTAAGCGTACGTGTGCATATTTCTAACCAGAAAAAAACACATGCTAGCCTATATGCATCCATGTAGCCACTTTTCTATTTAAATCTAAAATATCACATCTAAAGTATAGCATCTGAAATTGCTTGTGCCCCTAACCTTTTAAAATGAAGTTCGTTTTACTAGCTAACATCAACCATTCTTTCCCCCAAAACCCTATTCATCAATTCTATGCTTGTCTGTCTCTCTGACTGCCTCTCTGTCTGCCCATCTATCGATCTGTCTACCCCTTGGTGAGTTATATTCGTAAAAGCTCCCGTGTTATTTTTTATTGACAAGTGAAAATTTGAAACCGGCATCGTACATCTTAAAATCGTTGTTATTGTTTTTAATACTTGAGGTTGAAACCGCAACCAAAATTATCATCATCATTACCATCACCATCACCATCACCATCATCGTCATCATCATCATCATCATCATCATCATCATCATCATCATCATCATCATCATCATCATCATCATCATCATCATCATCATCATCATCATCAACAGCAGCAGTAAGCTGGTTGGACAGTTAGAAGACTTGTTGTAGTCATGTGATCTAGCACCTGTTCTCGTCTATTCTCTCCTGCTAAATTAAAACGCAACACAAGTGTCTTGCATGTCTGTATGGTACAGTTATTTCTTAGACGTTCACTTGTCTTCTATTTGAACACATCATGTTTTTCTCTGTGTTTTCAGTTTTAAACTTCTTTGCCCTAGTTAGTTAGTTAGTTAGTTAGTTAGTTAGTTAGTTATCTGTTAGGGTATCATCCTGGCGCTTCGGACAAATCCATAGGTGCCCAGACGCCCCATTCCCCTCTTTTATTTCCCCAACATATGCATCAACGCCCGGCAGCTAATATTGCCAGTTCTGTGTTGGTTGACGAGGCCCGCCATTCTCCCAATGTGTCTCTCGTGAAAGGCCGCGCCAATTCTAACTTCCATGTCTCTCATTCTGGACAACGAAGTGGATTCACTGCCGACAAAGTCCTTCGCATTCGACATTTCTCAAAGGGCGTTAATAACATCGGGACAATCCATGAGCTTCCAGAGCTGTCAGCAAGCTTATCAGCTCGTGCATTTGCATTAACTCCGGCATGTCCCGAAACTCTATGACAGCCTACGTATACATTTTTCTGTCAAGAGGCATCCAATCTGTGATTTGATCGTAAACTCACATTTGGTAACATAGTTAGTGTGTCCCCCCCCCCCCCCTCTTCCATTTGGACGCACATCCGTCGCTGGTGAACTCCACCACACGTGACAGAAATTCCCGACTGTCAGTAAAAGTTAGTTGATGTTCTACTCAGATGCTGATGACAGCATATTCTAGTGAACACCTAATACTTAGATCTGCATTGGCCTTACCCGTTCGTTACAACGGACAGATGCTATTGAAAGCTTTCTTTCAGCGAATGTTAAGATCATAATTTTTTTTTTTTAATTCGCATATCCTTTTACAGGACATCGCTGTCAACAGCAGCATCTTTCAGCTGTCTGTTGATTTCTTGGCAAGATTACGCTCAGTAGTTTGCCATTGCTTTCTGAGCGGCCGGCTCAGTTATCCCGCAAGTCACCAGCGGGGGACGAACCGCTCCCAGTTCTCGCCCGCTACGAGACTCTGCGTGATAAACGGGATTACGGAGAAAGTGGTGTAACCCCTCGACCAGAGAGACCGGCAAGATCATAATAGCCTTTCTAAAATTCCCAAGACCTTTCTAGAACGCGAACAAAATATGAATGAACGTCTTCTATAGGGAAGCAAATATCATTGGCGCACTCAGTGTCATTGCTGGTGTTCGTGGAACAGTTTTATTTTCTAATAAAAGGGTTCAAGACATAACTATCAATTGGGGATGCCTTTGAGACCACAAAGTTAGTTTCTAAATAAACACACATTATTGTTTGACGCTCATAGAAGTAGCAGAAAGAAGTAAAGGCTTGAGGATGCTCAAGACAACATACAAATTGAAAGCTATAGTTACCAACACAGATCAAACCTGCTGCCTGGAAATTACGAAGGCGTCTCTGCCTCGCTGTAGGAACTAGTGTACATCCACGCATGACCAACTAGACATCCCCGACAAGATGTCTTCATTAGCAAGGTATTTCATCCACATGAATCCACAACTATGGAATATGGACAGAATTCGTAAAAAAACATTGAAATAGCCCCATAGGTCTCATAATTTTTATATTAAACTAGCATAGGTCAGATAACAAACACACCACACATGAACCGTAATGCTGTGTCCAGTATATGAACTAACATTTAAACAAGCGAAATGATTGGTCGGCTCTAATTTTGTACACGTTTTACACGTAAATATCAGGTGAGGAACCCCAAGCCTCTAGTTCATTCCTTTACTTCTCTGAACGTCAAACAATACAATTGTGTTTATTCAAGGAAAAAAACGTTAGCTTTCCTAGGAGTCTCAACGCAGTTTTCAGAATTGTATTTTACCTCCAATAGATTCCTTTCTTTACTGGAGATGTGAAGTGACAATCAACGGGATAACACTAAAACAAGTAGAAAAATTCATTAATTTATTGTGAGTGATAACAACAGGTATGAAAACAGATAACATGCTGAGTAATCCAAGCAAAGGTAGCATGTCATGAGATTAAGATCATTAAAACAAATAGTGACAAGTTGTGTTAGAATGTGGAACAGCTGTTATCCTCACAGCAATTTCACATTTACAACGTACTCTTTCTGTCTGCATAGAACCGATTGGAATCGTCTAATTGCTAAAGCCTCACTATGTTTGAGCAATCGTTAATTTTTCGTCGAAGATATTTAATTGTTTCATCTTAAGCATTACTCATTTAGTTAGTTCAGATGATATATGACCCTGCAGTGTGCACCTGACGAGATGCAGCGAAATATGCCAGGCAATAAATCGTGCAACATATTGTTTATAGTTTCTGTGTTAACATATCTAGTCTGTGCCATTATTCGAATGGGCATCATCTGGAGAGTAGTCATTCCACATTTCAATAGGTATGTTTGGTGAAAAATTAGTCGACATCATTGACTCGATGTCATATTGGTATGTTTACTGTGATATAAGATACAACACGGCTGATAATGCCATAGGACTTGATGCCAGATTAGTATGTTTAGTGATTTGCGTCACGGCTGATAATGACTGTCATACGACTCAACTTCATATTGGTATTATAATGTTGCCCAACACCGTTGACACAGTGCGTTGTCTTTGAAGTGTGGGCATGTTTACAGTTGCTAAGATTTCTTTGCGAGAACCCACAGTATCTGATGCTGTTTTTCAAAGTGGCATTTGAGGGATGATCCTTGCACGTTATTCACAAAGTGGCATTCGGGGGATGAGCCTCACACGTTATTCACAAAATGTGTATGAAATACTCTAATGCTTTATGAAAAGAGCTGGGGTATAGCGGATAATGTTCATCCCTGTCTCAAAAGTGGTCAGAGCTAAACTGTGGGGAAACATCTTGGGAATTAAGGACCGCCCGCGTAATTCTAACATATCATCAACCGAGAGTAGACTTGTCTGTATCATACATGAATGTAGCACCATGGAACTCTTATTGAGTTATATGTCTCTCACTATTTCGTTAGCCATTTCGTTAGAGCAGTTAAGGGGTACCTAGCTGGTCTTGTGTTTGAGTTCACGTGCAAGACGCTGTCATCATTTGGAGGCCACAGATGATTATCCTATTGTCGTAAATATAGATTTCAATGTGTATATTCTTTTGTGTCTTCTATATTCTCTACTTCTTTCCGCTACTTTCATGAATTCCAGTCAATTCTTGTAAATTTGTTTTTCGTTCAGCTTTTTGTTCAACTACTCTGTCATTCATCTTTAATACTATCTCTTATAAGTCGTCTTGACAAATAGACAACATTTGAACACCTGCTACAGTATAACTGCAAACAATCTGCTTATTGATCTAATATGTTTTATTTACTGTAAACATGTGTCATTTGTAAACAGAGTAATTGAAGACAATTTAGCATGGCATGAGGCGTATAGGTCTTATGGTAATTGTTCAATATATTTTTAGAAGTCTGAACAGGTCAACGTTTTAAAAAACACCCCTTTTGAACACGTGACCATCAGTTTTGCAGGCAAGCGCGCTACCAACTGCGCCACAAAGCATTCCCCTATTATAACAGAATGTATGCTATGAAGAATTACGCATATTGATGAAAACAGAGATATAATTCACGTTGTAATGGATGTAACCTTTTACCTAACAACATAATGTGATGTAATGGGCAATGATGACTGTTTGCACTTGTGTGTCCCCAGGACAAGTTGTTGCTGAAGATGGAGGACACCGAGACACACAGCCATAGCCGGTTACGTCTTGAGGACGAGGTTTGAGTTTTTACATTTATCCGTCATCATTGTTATGTATGACATAAATCTCTCTACATGAAACATTTGTATGACTATATGAAAAGGAAAAAAAAAAAACACACACACACACACACACACACGCACGCACGCACGCACGCACGCACGCACGCACGCACGCACGCACGCAGGTAGGCAGGAGGCAGACAGGCAGGCAGGCAGACAGACAAGCAGGCAGACAGACGCAGGCAGACAGACGCAGGCAGACAGACGCAGGCAGACTCACTCACGCGGACTCATTCACGCAGACTCACTCACGCAGACTCACTCTCGCAGACTCACTCTCTCTCTCTCTCTCTCTCTCTCTCTCTCTCTCTCTCACACACACACACACACACACACACATATATATATATATATATATATATATATATATATATATATATATATATATATATATATATATATATATATATATATACACAACTGGTTAGTCGTATCGGAAGAAGAGAGTCCACAATCTTTCTTTGGGGATGTCATGTAAAGGGAAACGTATGGAGCGGGACAGTTGGAGTGGAGAATAGGCAGGGGGAGACTAGGAGAGTAGATGCTAAACAGTCAGGCCTCATGACATGGGTGAACATCATCATCATCAAGTGCCCTGCCAGCTGGAGTAGGCGTTCATAGCTCTCCACAGATCTCGGTCGTTGGTGTTCTGTATCATCTCTACTGATGATATTCCTCCATGTCACCGTCTCAATCCATCCAGCATCATTTCTCTTGGTCTGCCTCTGCCTCTCTTTCCCTCGATCTTTCCAGTTGTCACGCTGTTTTCCAATGCCTCTCTTCTCATCACATGACCGAAGAAAGATATTTGTCTCTTTCTTATTGTTGTATATAATTTTCTAGTTTCATTAGCCTGTTTCAGGCAGTCGTTAGTTACTCTGGCAGTCCAAGGAATTCGCAACATTCGTCTCAGGAACCACATCTCTGTTGCTTCTAATTTCTTCTTAATTTGTTCATTTACATTCCAAGATGTGGTCAAGCCGTTTGACCGGGGTTCCGAAGGTTGTGGGTTCGATTCCGGGTCGCATCCTTCGGTTCACGAGTGAAATTTTTCGGAGACTCCTGTGGGTCGTCGCTAGAGCTACGGAGTTCGTGCTTGGTGCGACGCTTTCCGCCCTGCGGAAAGAGACCGAGCCATATGGAGTAAAACCCGGTGCAATGAAGTCGACCCTGTCGACTTTTAAGCGACTTTTTTTTTTGGTTTACATTCCAAGATTCACTGCCATACAGCAAAACTGGTTCTACATAGCATTTCAGCGCTCTCTTTCTTACATTAAGTGATAGTGACTTATTGCATAGATACTCTTCATTTTCTTAAATGCGGCCTTTGCTTGCCCTATTCTGCTCTTAATCTCTGTTGTACATCTTCCATCTGATGTTATAAATGCCCCTAGGTATTTAAAATTATCCACTTGTTTCTCTAAAAGTACTGGAGAGTTTTGGTCATAGACCATAACTTTAGGAAGGGAAAATCCCAACTGCACCTCCCCGTGGTAGAGGATGGGAAACACACCACGGTGTGGATAACACAGTCCTGGCGACCGAGTATCCACCAGAATAAGTGGACAACTCTACAGCTGAGCAGAGCAGAGCACTCACTTGTCCTGACTGTCGGAAATGGCTGTCAAAGGCAGAGGTAAAAGACCCCATGTGGATGTCGAAGGCAAAGGGAAACCATCACATTATCTTCCCAAGACGTCATGGCAAAACAAATTTCAAAGTTAGTCAACGACGTTAATGGCTGTCTTAAGACATCCTCGTCCGGGAGGGACAGTCACGAGCCACAAGTGACACCAGACCGTCATCCAGCTACTGATGGCAACATAATAACTGAAATAAACAAATTTAGAGTAGGAACATGATATGTTAGGACATTAAATGAGCTGGGGGGAACATCAGTATCATAAATTATTGGTCTTGGATTAATATTACTGACAACATTAACCATTTGTGCCGATTGGCTTATAAATATATGGTTTTGGCACCATATGCCTAATGCCATTTAAAAAGGCTTATTTACTCAGAGTGGGATTTTATAAATGTGAACTCGCCCTGTTGCCAAGTGTGACCTCTAACATACACATTGCTACCTTATCTTGTCAACTTATTAATGTCAGTCTTACTTGATCTGTCCTTTGCTATGTTGGGGTAATGAAGTCACAGACAGTTTTCGCCAGTTGTCAACACGGCTCTGTTTATTCTCTTAAGTGCCCGGTCCTCTCAGTGACCTCTTTCTGCCCTTCCAGGAGGGCTTAACGTATGGCTTTTGTTCACACACGAGTGACGTGGGGGCTGGTGTCTTCTTCTATTCTGGAGCCATGACCAAACCGTCTGTTTTTATGTGTGTGTGTGTGTGTGTGTGTTATCATTAGATGTACTTATAATTGGTTTGGTAAGTAGGTATTTTAAAAATATGTGTTAATGTATATTTTCTTTATTAAGTTGAAAAGAACACTTATAAATAACACTTCTTTTATGCACAGTGTATCTGTGCGGGCTGTTGTTTGTCGAGACTCCTGTCTTTTCCACTTTTCACACTGGGCAGAGGGAGGCGTTTTGTGTGATATTAACTGGCACAGGAACGGAGCAAAATGGGGACGACCCGTTGCTGTGAGGTTGGAACCGCGACTAACTAACTAACTAACTAACTTCTTTTACGAACCTAAAAGCTTAAAGATTTTTTCCGTCTTCTCAAGACATTAAAGACACAACAAAGAGTTTATTAGAAGACAAAACACTGTACGAAATAGACACAGGTCAAACAACATTAACTGCGTATCCGGTTAAATGACATTGTAATCAGACCCAGCATATATTGACTGTTTGCGATTAACTGGGCAATGTATCGGGGAGTTGTGAAACTGTGCGTTTCATTACCCCATAAGCCACAGTGGGGCAGACGTAGACAAATCAAAATGTATTAAATTAGCATGCACAAACGTATTTATGCAGATATACATGGAATCAAAACGAACGGCATAAGACAGGCAGCTAGGGAATGGAATGAACATGATCAGCCCACATGTATATGTAATCTATGATTTAGATGAAGTCTCATGTTTTTAATTTTAAATACAAGCAAAGTCAACACATCAATCTAAATTATGGACCATGTCAGGAACACTGACAATTCGAATATCAAGACTTTTGAACTGAAATGTTACAGAACAGTTCTTAGGATAGCATGGATCAAAAATTAATATATATTGCCATTGCAAGATTTCATATTCAAAGAAAACTGGCTCATGAAAAAGCACAAAGTCTCGATAACAGAGCTACTTTGGTGGCATAACGGCGGATTCGAGTTGCGTTGAGTCAAGAAACGACATCATTGCACTCAGGGCATTCCCATAAGCGCTCAGTCATCATCTTCAACAGCCAGGGTAAAGTCCCAATAATAATGGTACCTCTTGCAATCTGATTATATGTCCGTCTTGCTTTACCTCTTAGTGACGACTGTCTACCAGATCCGCTGCCCACATTCTGCTGCAGCATTCTCTCTTGACCATGAATGTATATCTGTACTTCTACATTGTTCACGCGCTCCCAGAGGGACTACACCACATCTGCCTTATCATATATCTACTCACCCCTCAATGATGCAGCACCAGCCAGTCTGTCTGCCTGTTCATTCCCAACCACATCAGGGTCTCATGTCATCTCATCATGTTCCTCTTGTACCTTGCGGTGTCGAGGTGAAGTATAAACATCGTGAGAGTGCCTGATTATGGGCTTCATGTATCTATATTCCCATGGACTCTGCTATTCCCTCCGCCCAACGTTTACGTGGTGGGCCTCTTCCTCTATTTCAATCTGGTCTGCACATCATTGCTTGTTGGGGTATGCTGTTGACTGGTAACCTACTTGCATGGCCAAACCATTTGACTTGCTGCATTCTAATAAAATCTAGTGCAGCTATAACCCCCACTTTAGTCCTGATTTCTTCATTTCTGATCTTATCTCTTCTTGATACGTTGAGTATTCTTCTCGGGAATCTCATTTCTGCTGTTGTAATTTTTCTTTTCTCTTTTTCTGTCATTGTCCAGGTTTGGCATTGGTAGCATAGAGTTGGTAGGAAGATTGTGTTGTAAAGTGCTTTCTTAGTAGTTATTGATACATGTTTGTTCATTAGTATTGGTGCCATTTGTCCAATGAATTGGTTTGCCTTATTGCATCTATTTTCGATCTCGTCTTCTGATCTGCCATTTGATGATATTAAACATCCTAGGTAATTGAAACTCTTTACTTGTTTCAAGTGATGTTCGTTTAGGTGAATTGTTGTTGTTTTCTTCTTTAGTTGTAGTCATCAGAGTGTCCTGGAGAAAATACCCCAAAAAGAATGCTCTCAACCAGTGACACCCGAATTGATGCATACCATTCAGCACGAAGCATGTCAGTCTTCACCTTGCTTTGTGAATCAGTCACAATCACAACATACGTATACAGTTTGTTCTGCAACCAGTGGAAAGCTGCAGTAACTGCCTCCACCTCCATTCTTAGACGGCAGATTGTGAAGAAAAGTAATTGAGATCAGGATTTCTGGCAAACGTAGCAAAAACACGTCTGTGAACCTTTGGCGGCTTGAAAATGCCGCCAGACGAGGGTTAGACCACTGAGCCCGTTGCCTGCTGTGGGAGGAAAAGAGTGGCCATCTATTCCTGCGTGCATGCAAGCCTACATAATGTAATGGTCTCATCACATCACAGACTCATAAAGAGAAACTGCTTCGAGACTAAATTAATTATCTAGGCTTGGAAAATGCCCGAGGCTGAAGAACTGGATCAAGAGTCTTTCATGTGGGCAGCCATGAGAGCGACAACCTGCAAGAAAGTGTTGTACGGTAATCAAACATGAAGTAAAGAAGCCTCATTATTATCACAATGTGTCCTGCCATATGGCATAGGCGTTCATGTCTCTCCACAGATCTCGGTCTCTAGTACTCTGGATCAACTATGTTGATGATGTTCCTCCATGCCATTGTCTCAGTCTATCCATTATAATTGTCTCGGTGTGCCTGTGCCTCTTGTCCCATTGATTTTTCAAGTTGTCACAATGTTCTCCACGTTCACGTCTTTCTTCTCATCACATGGTCAAAGAAAACTATGTGTCTATTTCGTATTGGTGTATATAATGTTCTAGTTTCATTTAAAGTAACGGTTGTTAGTTACTCTGAGAGTCCAAGGAATTCGCAACATTCGTCTCAGGAATTAGATTTCTGTTACTTCTACGTTCTTACTCATTTATGACTCACATTCCACGATGCACTGTCATACAGCTTATATCGGTTTTATATTATATTTCAATGAAATGTTATAAAAGCTCTTATGGGCACGAAGAGTTGCGGTAGAGAAGTGACTAGCGTGCTTGCCTACTGGTCTGGTGGTCGTATGTTCAGATCTCCACAGTGGCTGAAATATGTTGATTTGTCTCGTTAAAACAAAAACAAACAAACAAACAAACATTGGCAAACTACTGAACGTCAAAATTGCTTAGTAAATCACAAACAGCCCCAAGAATACTGGGCTTGATTGCAACGTATTGTAAAGAACACGCAATTACCCAACTCCCGCGTCGACCCAGCCTAAAATGAGTACCAGGACATGTTAAAGGGAGTAACGGTATGTGACACTTTTATAAGTCGAGTAACGGTATATGACACTTTTATAAGGGAAATGTGGACGAACATTTACAGCGAGAATTGGCCTTACCAGTGACATTCGCCACCGCCATGGGTTGTAGGTATTATGCCTTTTTGAAGTACAATGTAACAAACCATCGTCTGTCAAGACAGAAAGGTGCGAATGATGAATAAGGGGAATAACGGTATATCACACTTTTATAAGGGGAGTAACGGTATGTGACACTTTTATAAGGCGAGTAACAGTATGTGACACTTGTATAAGGCGAGTAACGGTATGTGACACTTTTATAAGGCGAGTAACGGTATGTGACACTTTTATAAGGCGAGTAACAGTATGTGACACTTGTATAAGGCGAGTAACGGTATGTGACACTTTTATAAGGCGAGTAACGGTATGTGACACTTTTATAAGGCGAGTAACAGTATGTGACACTTGTATAAGGCGAGTAACGGTATGTGACACTTTTATAAGGCGAGTAACGGTATGTGACACTTTTATAAGGCGAGTAACGGTATGTGACACTTTTATAAGTCGAGTAACAGTATGTGACACTTTTATAAGGCGAATAACGGTATGTGACACTTTTATAAGGCGAGTAACGGCATGTGACACTTTTATAAGGCGAGTAACGGTATGTGACACTTTTATAAGGCGAGTAATGGTATGTGACACTTTTATAAGGCGAGTAACGGTATGTGACACTTTTATAAGGCGAGTAACGGTATGTGACACTTTTATAAGGCGAGTAACGGTATGTGACACTTTTATAAGGCGAGTAACGGTATGTGACACTTGTATAAGGCGAGTAACGGTATGTGACACTTTTATAAGGCGTGTAACGGTATGTGACACTTGTATAAGGCGAGTAACGGTATGTGACACTTTTATAAGGCGAGTAACAGTATGTGACACTTGTATAAGTCGAGTAACGTTATGCGACACTTTTATAAGGCGAGTAACAGTATATGACACTTGTATAAGGCGAGTAACGGTATGTGACACTTTTATAAGGCAAGTAACGGTATGTGACACTTTTATAAGGCGAGTAACGGTATGTGACACTTTTATAAGTCGAGTAACGGTATGTGACACTTTTATAAGGGGAATTTGGACGAACATTTACAGTGCGAATTGGCCTTTTCAGTCACATTCGCCACCGCCATGGATTGTAGTTATTATACCTTTTTGAAGCACAATGTAACAAACCATCGTCTGTCAAGACGGCAAGGTGCCAATTATGAATAAGGGGAATAACGGTATATGACACTTTTATAAAGCGAGTAACGGTATGTGACACTTTTATGCAAGCATATTGTGATTTTAAAAAATATTTTATATTATCAGTTTAAAAATATCAAATACTTTGTAAAACAATTACATTTGTGTGTGCTGTTCGTTATAGATGAAATATACGATGTTCTTTGTTTCTATTCCACCAGTGTGTTGTGTGCCTGGCTGCAGCAGCGACTATGCAGACATTCCCCTGTGGACACAAAGTTGTCTGCCGCAAGTGTCTCATTAAGACCATCCAAGTTGCCGTTTCTCAGAGATGCCTGCCGCTGCGGTGCGTCATCTGCCGAGATCGCATTCTCACTCTCCATCATACAACCCAGTTCCATAGTACCACCTTTGGAGCTACATTTCAGCATTCCCCAGAACTACCGTCCACGCTCATACCAGTCGTTCCGCAGAGTAGCCGAGCTGGATGCAATCCTGTGACGGCCACGATTCCAACTGGTGTGGTCTCTTTTATCGCCGGATCTAGATATCAACCTAGTACTGTTGCACCTTTGTTACCTAATGGTCAAGGAAGTCCTTCATCTCCATTGACAACCAATATAGACAATGCACCGAAACTGACATGTCTACAAGGTTCAGCAGACGATGACAACTTGAGGTATGCCCCGTCGGATCTTGAAGCATTTGTGAATTCTCATAACGACGCTTTGAACATGCAAAAGTCAGACAAGCCAAACGAGCAGAAATCTATCCAGAAGTGTAATCAACGCAACATGGTAACAAATAACAAGAGAAGCGAGATGTCTTCTCACAGTTTCATGCATTCTCAACCGGTGAAAATTCACCCAACAGCGACTGACCATTCGATTGCTTTTATGGACTCTTCAGGTCCTGACAGTTCCGTGTTGGGTTCTCTTGGGTCAGGAAATCTCACGCATAAGTCTGTGAGCGCCAGCCGATTCCTGGCCAAGTTTCTGCCCAGGAAGAACAAGCGTACATACAACTGGTTCAGACACGAGAACTAGAGAATCACTTATGGAAAAACACACATACTAAGTCGTTACTTTGAAATCGGGTGCCATTCGGTATGGTGGTCAGGGACCTGAAAACTGTGGCTTTGGAATGAAAGCCTTGAATTTACCTTTGAAATACTGACTTAAAACTATAATATGGAGCAGACTTTTCTGAAACGCTAAAAGAACAGACAACAAAAGTGACATTAGTTATGAACAAATAATATGCAACATGTAGCAAACCAGGGCGTGTGCAACTGAAAATGTACAGTTGTTGGATATACTTAACTGTAAAGTTGGATTGGATTCAACATATAACAATTTAATTGACAGTATTAATGCGGAACTGTGGAAAAGGGGTTTTTTTAATCTAAAGAAGAAGGTGAAGGCATGATAATATCAGACGCACTTTCCCTGACAACTCGTGCTGTATATCCATTATGGCTGTTGGGGGAGTGGAGATGCGGCTTAAGTACTGTAATGAAGTAGATGTGAACCCGGCGAGATAAATATTGTACTGTCCACTGGACAGAGTATATAGGGTCATTGTGAAGATCCCATGGTTGTTAGCCAAGCGGAGAACACAGATGATGATTTGAAAGCTGAGGGATGTTGGTGACATGTAAAAGTCGATAATGACAATACGGATGAAAACTTATAAAGTATAGTGTTGTTCTTCAAATGTAAAACCCGAATAGTAATACAGTTGTTAATGAATACAGCATGGAGCTACACATAAAATGTTATAGCAAAAGGACAACACAGATGATAATGTCTAAAGATTGAAGCTATATCTGAAATGTTAAAGTCAACAATACAACAGGCACGATAATTTATAAAGCATCGAGCTATATTTGAAATGGAAAAGTCGACAAGATAAAACGGCTGTTATATATATATGATATTGTCGAAATATGTCACATTTTAAAGTCGACAAAACAACATATGTGACGTTTTAAAAAGAACTGGACTATATGTACTATAATAGTGGATAATGACAACATGGACGACGTTTCAGATAGCACTCGGCGATACGTGAAATAGAAAAATCAATAATATTGTCACCGAAGATAATATGTAAAGTATAAGGCTATATTTAAGATGTAAATGTCGACAAGGACAATACAGCTGATACTTTCTAAAGCATGGAGCTGTATGTGAATAACTGCAGCGCACACAACTTAAATAAACAATTAACGGAATACACCAATATAGGTTTGATTATAATGTTGTTTCGGGATTTGAAATTTAAATATTGAGCACAACCCACTTCTAGCAACGCTGATCGTATTCTGGTATGAACCTAAGGCCTATCCACGTCAATATGGAAGCACTATACTCGAGTTTCGCTATCGTTTGAGCTCGTCAGTAGTGCATATCCCTGACCAGATCCGGAAACAAGCCCCGGATCACTAGCGTGTGAAGCGGGTGTGTAACCACGCAGCACACGCTGGACACGCCAAATTATCATACCAGAATATCACAACGTTACCATCGAAGGCTATGCTCAAGATTGCCCAATCGCCGCGACTGACGTCCGTCAATCAATGTGGACCCGAACGATCAGGACTTCTCACTGGCAAGGAACACCAAGCCTCCTTAAAGGTTTACTATGAAAGTAATAAAGGACTTAACAATTTCCAAAAGAAAAAAAAAATACACAGAAGACCTATAACGGGACATAACGATAGACATTAACTATGAACGTAATTGAGGACCTGGCCATATCAAAAAACTTAACACAGAATGTCAGTCTTATGGAAGGTCTACTGGCTCGCTTCCTATATTAAGTTATCTTCGCATACCGTGTATAGTTCAATAATTTTACCTATCAATGCTACAAAAGGTTTATTTCAAACTTTGACATCACGGAATATCTATTCCCACCCCCTCTCCCCCCACAAAAAAAAAAAAAAAACTATAATTTTAAAAATCAATCAATCTTCGCGTTGAAGACACGCGAATTCTGTCCCTTTGAATTCGTTAGTACGTATGACCATTTTGGAAAACAGACCACAATTAAATGCCAATGATATATCACTTGCCTCGACCAACATGGGCGCGGTTATAAACCTAACTGATCGATACTGGTATCAGATGATGACATCTGGCTTCCTGTCACCTAGAAATAGCTTGGATCACTTTGCCTGGGCTTAGATTTTCTATAGAAGTTGTCAGATAACAGCACAATCATGCCTCGCCCATTCTATTATCGATCCTTAATTTGGTACGGAGAAGTTCCTTTAGGGCACTCTCTCTCTTATAGTTATCACACACTATGCTTCCTTGCATGTTGAACAGCTTATAAGATGCCGTATTAACTTGCATATCCTAGTTTTAGTGGCACGAATTTTGAGGGCAGTAATATCTTACCTAATTGAGCATGTTTTACATACTTTTATCTGATGGTATTATAAACATGGGAAATAATTTAAGCAGCTGTATACCATAATTACCATAATTCTCATCGTGTTGCAAATTTTACATTGAATGCGTGAGCATATAAGTTTATGTCCTTCTTTTAAAAGTTACAACAGTTTATTTGTGTTTACAAAGTAATATTGTATTTTAGTAGGTATTGTCAGTTTTAATAATCTGTTTAACTCATTCAGTGCCAAACATTAAGTAGGTTTGTACCAACCATGGTATAAAATTAAATTAACAATTATTTTAAGCTTAATGTCCATACACTGAGAATTAAACTTGCAGAAGATTCTACGAAACAAAACAAATAATTCAATGACGCTAGTATGCCGATGTTTCGCCCTTCTGTTCAAATAGCAGGTCACATGTGGCGATACATTATCTTTCGACACTGAATCATTTAAGCTCACTTCACTTGAGGTTTGCCTATTGTATGCCATTCTCTAGAAATGTACAATTATTTTGTTTAAATCCGCAACGATCCCTGATCTGCTGTGTTGTCACGCCAGTCTATGGAGAATATACTGGACATAACACATCAGACAGATGTCTGCTGAGTTGCGAGTATCAGTCATATACCAAAGATAGGGAGTATAATTGTATCATGTCAGCCAATTGTACAGACACTATATTAGCTACAGTTCGCCATTAAATCTGTAAGCTCATTATGCAAACACTATGTTAATTAACAGTGATCCACGGTAGTGCAGTGACTGGCTCGCCTAACTGCCAGCCTGGCGATCATGTGTTCCAATCCTCTTAGATGCGGTGGTTTTTTCCCCCCGTTGACTGAAAATGGGTTCACACAATTTTCATGGGAATTAAAGATGGTAGGAATCCTATTGACCACATCGAGGTCATATGACACTACCACCATGAACCAAAGGGGACAACAGATCGGACAGCAGTAATTGTAATGCCAATTAGGGAAGCTTTTGAGGCCACTAAGACAGTTCGTAAGTAAACACACAAGTATTGTTTGGCGCTGACAGAAGTAGAAGAGAGAAGAATTCAAATCTATAGTTACCTACAGGGATTCCAAATGACGACAGCGCCTCGCTGCAGAAACAAGTGTACTTCGATGCATGAGCAACTAGACACACGTAGAGGTGACAGGTTCGAATACCAGTTTATTACTATAGCTTTCAATTTCTATTGTTGTCTGGTGTCTTCTACGGCCCTGTTGCGAAGACATTACTAACGTTTAAAACAGATTGCCTTGCGTTGATGTTCATAGAATGGTATGAGCATCGGTGGTTCAGAAAGCAATGGCAAACTATAAGAATATAAACTTGCCCAGTAAATCACAAACAACCAAATAATGATGGGGTTGACTGTGAAGTCCTGTAAAGGCCATGCAATTAACTAACTGTGACTAGTGTCCTCTAGTCTCTATTTTCTTTTCGTCTACTTCTATGAGCGATAATTAATACATATGTGTTTATTAATGAACAGGCATAATGACAAAGCAAAACAGACATGGTGGGCTAACATACAAAAGGAGTGGCATTTTGTTACAAGTTTTGTAAATCTTTATTTCACCAGCTGTGGTTATTCAGCTGTGTGATCTGTGACTGAATGTATGAATAAATCTACGTATTTGTTAGACATATGACATGGGAATCACACACGGAATCCGTCGAGTCACATATAGGAATCACTATTACATTCAAGCACAGGTATAAAGAGCATATCCAAAGACAGTCTCCAGGCTGAAATTTGGATTTTGCAGACTCAAATATCATTTTTAACAAAATGAAGAATGAACATATGCTTACATATTTATGTGTAGGGGATGTTCTAATTGGAAGTTAGAAAAAGAAATCGTGCCTGTTACATAGAACTAGTTCTAACATACGCGCAGGAATCCTGGACAGTTAGGAAACAAGCAAAGAAATCCTTGGAAGTTTTAAACATGCGATTTTATAGAAGAAAGTGAAAATTCACTGGATAGCTAAGATGAGTAATCTCAACGGTTTGAGAGAGGCTAGGACACAGGGAAAACTATCACAAGCATTAGAAAGAGGCAGTCTTCTTGTTAAGACACATTAAGCGTACAGAAAACTGGAACCTGATGTGATAGGTGACATGGTTTATGGAAGGAGAGACATAGGAAGAAAATGGGAGAAATTTCTTGATAGTTTTGTGTCATGGCACGGGAGGGTGTCAGAACACGTATTGATGCATGCAATTAGACATCGCAGGATGTGGAGAAGGTTGATCGATCGCGTTATTCGGTAAGGCGCTTGATGATGAGTACAGGGGAGGGAACAAACATATAGTGGGGCATGTCTTCTATTTACATGGCTTTTTGAAAGGTTGCACGCGCGCAATATGGCTTCTCCAACCCATGTGAAGGGTGAAGTTCGTAACGTGCATCGAAGGCCGAGTTGGACTGTTAGTTTGATGAGACATAAAAATATTGTCTTCTCATAATCTGACCAAAAGCTATGACTGCCTTGTTTGTCTTCTCATAATGTGGCCCAAAAGAAAACACGACTGTCCCGTTTATCTTCTCATAATGTGACCCAAAAAGATGACTGGATCGTTTATCTTTTCATAATTTGGCCAAAAAGATTGCTGCCTCGTTTGTCTTCTCATAGTGTGGCCAAAAAGATGACTGCCTTGGTCAGCGAATTCAATGATGAACTGCTAGTTCGATGAGACATATAAAGTGGAGATTTAAGAATACGTACACCCTGGAGGCAACGTTGATGCCGAAACTGACCAGTGGCGACTGCATAAGTAACTATACGTGTAAATAATTGTTATTCCTATGTGTGACTCTGCCGGTCTCCCTGGCGAACGGATTAAGACGCTCTTCATAATCCCGTATACCCACGTACGAAACACAGCTGCGTGAGATTCGGCAGCGGATTGCGTCGCGTTGGTTTTTTACGGAAAGGTATGTGAGCCGGTCGTTCAGAAAGCAATGGCAAACTACTGAACGTAAAACTTGACAAAACATCAACAGCAGCTGAAAAATGCTGGTGCAGACTGCGATGTCCTAAAAATAGGATGTTTAAAAAAAATATGTGACTCTAGGGACTGTGTTGGTGCTCCCTGTTCATATGTATGTGTGTGACCATTAAGGATTGTGTGGGTGTTCCCATATGTATAACACATACGTCTATTCAGTCACAGCACGCACATTTTAATTATTACTACGCAGAGGCGTGTACCTTTAAATTCTTATTTCTTACATTCAGTTATGAAGGTAAATTAGTTTATGAGGAATTGAAAAAAAAACAAAAAACTTATTCTTCCCGCTCGCTTTGAACTCGTACGTAGTTTATATAGGTGCTACTGCTACTTGTGGTTGCTACTGCTGGAGAGTGCACGTGAGTAATGTTTGCGTGTGGATTAGCTTTCCCTGTTACCAGTGTCCCTCGCCATCAGGCGAACTCACTCCACCTTCTGTGAATCCTTTAATTCACGTCATCAAGTCAAAGAAGAGAAGTCAACATGTTAGTGCAACTGACCGGTGTAAGGGTTGAACTTGCTACCCAGTCATCGGCAACCGGAAGATTAAGAGCCGTCTCTCTTATCCTATAGGCCATGTCAATCTCCAAACACATCTTCATGAGGATTTTAAATTATACGAATGGTCATAAATTATTGGGTATAAAGTTGGTGTACCTTTAGCTTAGTACACTCACTTTGCACATTTGACTCTAGCTAATGGCACCATTCACATCGTAGAAGTTGTAAAATGACAACTGTTTTAGTGTACTTTTTATGCTTTTAATCCTGCAGAACATGGTTTCACTGAATGGAGTCCCTCCACAACTTGTCAACAGATTATCGTCAACGCATGCATATCGAATTGTACGCAAATTGAAATGCTCCTCAATAAACATGCGCGCGCGCACACACACACACACACACACACACACACACACATATATATATATATATATATATATATATATATATATATATATATATATATATACATATATATATATATACACACACTCACACATCACACACACGCAATAAAACCTTGGTTTTCATCGATAATCCGTCTGAAAACAATCGACAAAATCTTAAACCGACGATAACCGAGGCAATTATTTCCATATGGATCAATGTGAATCCAATTAATTCATTCTAGTAACTCCAAAATACATACCAAAAACACATTTGATAGGGAATAAATATAGTGTTTAATACTATTATTCGGCCTCAGATATGTCCGAACTCGCACCTTCGCTGTGCCTAGAAACACTGTGTATGCCAGTGCAACTCTTGAATTGTTAAAACCATCCTCTGCTGGCCTTAATATCACCTAGTACACTAGCACTCGTCCCAGGCATTTTCTTAATTAAATCGGTATACAACAATCTGGCCTTTTCACATATGATTGTCTCCGAAACAGAATCGCAATCTAACTGGTTTTGATTTATCCAAATTAATAATAACTATTTGACATCTTAAATTGTTTGCGATCTCCGTTTCGTTAGCACATTCATGCCTTTCGCAACATTAACCTTCCTTATTTCTTCCTTATTCGCCACAATGGAACTTTCCGTGGTTGGCGACTTTCAGCAATCTTAATGCCGCTTTCGTATTTTATTATTAGCAAGTGATGCTCACACAACGAAGAACAATGCCAAACTGAGCATAAGAACGCTTAGGGCCCACACATGAGGCAATGAAATGTGAAAAGGCCAGACTGTTGTATGCCGATCTCATTAAATGACTAGGACGAGTGCAAGTGTACTTAGTGATTTAAAGGCCAGCAGAGGATGGTTTGAAAAAAATGTAAGAGGCACATTGGCATACGCAGTGTTACTAGGCACAAGTTCGCACAAGTATGAGGCCGAAAAAGAGTATTAAACACGGTATTTATTCTCTACAAAATGTGTTTTAGCTATGTACTTGGAGTGTCTAGAACGAATTTATTGTATTCACATTGATTCATATGGAAATGATTGCCTCGGTTTCGGATTTCATCGATTGTTTTTTGGACGGATTATTGACGAAAACCGAGGTTGTTTTATATGTGTATATATATATATATATATATATATATATATATATATATATATATATATATATATATATATATATATATATAAACGCACGCAAGCACGCACTTACGCACGCACACACACACACACACACACACACATTAATGGAAGTCATTCAGCAATAGCACTTTTACGACTAACATTTTGACAATTGTTAGAACTAGAAATATTGAGTGTGTTATTTCCCGACATAATCGGACTGTCTAGCAACACACTTTGCCCACCTGTCCACTTGCTTGTTGATGCCTTCTTGAGAGAAAAAAAACTTTTTGGGTGTGACCTTAAACCAATTTTGCATTATCTCAATTACCTCATTGTCATCTGTAAACCTCTGCCCCTCAAATGCTAATTCAAGCGTCAAAACAAGTCCAATTGCTTAAGGTCTGGACGTATGCTGCATCTTTCAGGACCTCACGTAGTGTATCCACTGTATACGCAGCCGTATTAGGATGGGTGTTGTCGTGCAGCAACAATTTTCATTTTGAGAGAAGCCACAAGCTTATAGTCGTATCGCGGGCTTCATTCTGTTCACTTGCATGTCAGTCTATCGAGCACTAGTCACATTTTCACATTCTTCTAGGAAATGCACCAATATATGGATGTTTATATCCCAACATCTGATCATTATGACTTTCCGAGCGGTTTCCTACATCTTGAAGTTTTTCTTCTTAAACGGAGACAAGGGGTGTTTACACTGATTTGTCTACCAATTCTCACATTCTCTGCACACAGACAACTGTCTCGATACTGAACCATCTGTCTTCTGTAGAGTTCATAAGGTTCCTCACCCTCTAACAAACAAACAAACAAAACAAACGGAAAAGCCTCTTTGTTCTTCCACAATGCAAATCGTTTGTGAGGCAGCCATTTTGTAATCACTATTGCTCATGCGCAACTGCTCTTTCCTCACGACACCTATATGGGGTTTTGCTTAAAAGCCAGTTTGTGTCCTGAAAACAATTTTTCGCTTGTCCATACTCTTCCTGCACTTTATAGTAATCATTCCTGTTGCTTAATGACATTCCCTCGTACGCACGCACACACGCACATTTTGATTTACCAGCCGTTCGATATGCAGTCTCTATGGGTGGTTGATCGGTGTGCAGTTTCTTAAACTGCCGGACTACTGCTGACAACTAACACAGTTGAGCGTCGACCAGTGTAGAGATGTCAAATGGACGGGAAATGGCATGTGGTGTGGAGCATATTAACCATGTCACTCAAACCAAAATCAAGTTACATGTCTATGTAAACATTTGTTTTAAATTGTCCTTGTGCTTTTCGCTTAACGAATTACTCCATTTACTTATTATTACCATCAAAATCGGAATACATAATACCATTTCATTGTTATTCAAATGTATACGAGTGTCATAGGTAAATTACCTAAAAATGTCGCATCTTCCTTATTGGGATGAAGGAGAGAGTGCTAAATAGAGTTGAGAGAGTGCTAAATAGATTGAAAGAGTGCTACATAGAGTTGTGCCAGAAATCACAGAAAGGCACATCCATTTATGTTTTTCTAATCATTAAATGAATCACAGAAAAGAAAAAAAAATAGGCGTGCCAAACGAAACGGCAATTGTTAAACAAGCTTCTGTGCCTAACTCGCCACGAATTTAATATAAATTGTATTCGATGTTCTGTGTTTACTTGTTAAAATTTGCATTAATGTAACAGCAAATGCCACCTTTAGAATGTCAGTTCGTTAATACATGTCCATTTTTTAAGTATGAATGTCTGTGAAATTCTGTAGTGCAAAGCAAGTAAAAGATGGGAAGAGAGAAAATACGGATACAGTAATAAGCATGGTGTAAAACAGGGGCTGATAAGGTATAAAGATAACGCAATGATCGTTATGGAAAAGATGGGGAAATAGGAAATAAGGATGCTATTATGATCGTGATGTAAAAGATAGATAGGAAATAAGAATAAAGTAATGAGCGTAATGTTAAAGATAGCAAAATAGGAAATAAGGATGCTATTATGATTGTGATGTAAAAGATAGACAGGAAATAAGGATAAAGTAATGAGAGTAATGTTAAAGATAGGGAAATAGGAAATAAGGATGCTATTATGATCGTGATGTAAAAGATAGACAGGAAATAAGGATAAAGTAATGAGCGTATTGTTAAAGATAGCAAAATAGGAAATAAGGATGCAGTAATGAGCGTGATATAAAGGATGGCCAGATAGGAAATGAGGATAACGTAATGAGAATGATGCAAAAGCAGGTGGATTAGAAGAGAGAAGACGCAGAGATATGGCGTTAACAATGCTTTTTATTAATGATATATGTTGGCAGATGACTGCCCTGACGTTGTAAACGCTTTCGTTGGCAAAACAACGCTCTTCCATGTGAAACACCGCCCTCGCATTATATGTTGTTGTGACTGTTTATGTTCGGTCAGAACATACGAAAAAATTTGGCTTCCTTGTCGCTGTCCTTGTTTGTTCTATTTAATCTCTGTGAAAGTAATGCACTTGTAATTTTTTTATCCGAATTACTAGCGGTTCCTCACTAAGTTGGGTACCAGGTGTTAAACGTTGTGCTATTGAAAGATGTAAAGCTGTTAAGTTAATTGCATGTTCTTTACAAGATGTCGCAGCCAACCCCAGAATTTGTTGGCTATTTGTGACTTACTATGCAATTCTGCCTTCAGCAGTATGCTTTCTGAACGACAAACACTGATACCATTGTTAAAAAAATCTACACAAAGCTGGCTGCTTCCAAATATTCTACAATCGTTTGCATACACGGTATGCGATATTGCTACCCCTTCACCATATCGCTGGAACAACACGCTTAAACTTCCTTTTCTGGGTTTAATCCACACTCTTATCAGTTAGATGTAAATGCTGGTTTTTCGTTAAGAAAGCAATGGCAACCTATTCACCGTCAAATTGTCTCGTAAATAACAAACAGTCAGTAGGGGCTGGGGGTGAATGGTTATCTTTAAGACAGAACGAGCAACCCATGGAAAAGGACAGACAGAGGCGACTGGCAAGTATGATGTCACAGATATAATATGGAAGACAGCAGAGAGATAAACATATTAGCCAAATGTAATTGTCTGAAATGAATATGCAATAAACAATTGACATAACACATGTGGGAAATATCAAACAAAGAATAGCCACATTCGTTAAAAAATGAGATATATAGTAGTCACAGTCGTTGTAATATCTACACGGCATATCTCATCAGAAGTGACGCCTCTATAGCTATAAGGTATGTATGTGTACGTTCGCTTGCCGGTTCGATGATCATTGGCCCACGTCGGCATTAGGGTGAATTTTTAAACTAACATGAGCTCCCAGGTCGGCCCAGCCTAAATTGGGCAGAGATAATATCTTGAAGAGCAAAGGCTGGACGCTGATCACATCACACACCGAGTTAGACTGGACTATAACAATGGGGGTCTAGCACCATATGGCCAATGGGTGTTAAGGCGTGCAAAAGGGTGTTACTATTATTTGTTTGTATCAGGCAACATAACAAGGGCAGCCAGCACATGAGGTAAGCATGTTACAGCAGCATCACTAGGTGTTGAAGGAGAAGGAGAAGAGGAGGAAGAAGAAGAAGAAGAAGAAGAAGAAGAAGAAGAAGAAGAAGAAGAAGAAGAAGAAGAAGAAGAAGAAGAAGAAGAAGAAGAAGAAGAAAGGGGAGGAGGAGGAGGGAGGAAGAAGGAGGAATGAAGGTGGAGCAAGGAAGGAGGAGCAAGGAAGGAGGAAAGGCAGGAGGAGGGGAAGCAGGAGAGGAAGGTGAAGTGTAATGAGAAAGAGGAGGAGAAGGAGGAGGGGGGAGGAGGAGAAGAAAGAAAGAATTCAAACCCTTGACTATAGAATACATCACTGCTAGTAATGCATCAAGCTTCTTGTACACCTGAGACGAACACAATAATGTATGCGACAGCAAAGCCATATACATTAATTCTCTGTGACATCTGAGACAAGCACGTTAATCTAATTCAACAACAAAGAGACATAATCACATCAATGTTCTGTGACATCTGAGACAGGCATATCATGGGCAGAGTCAAATCCCAAGGGATTGAGAGTATAGGTGTTACGAGATCAATCCTCCAAGACATAAGGAAGAGATCAATGAAATGTTGGACATATCAACACATGTTGCAGTAGATGTTTCCCAGTGGCTGGTAGGCTTGCCTATCAACTTGGAGGACATGTATTCGAACGCTGATCGAGACGAGGATTTTAAAACACATTATCCTACCTCCCAGGTCGACCTCGAGTAAAATTGGTACCTAGAGGTTTTCTATGAAATAAAGGCTACCGAAGTGATATTGATATTATCAGTCATCGAGTGCCGATTGCTCTAAAAATGGGATTAGCACCATATACCCAATAAGCCTCAATGCGAGGAAAAGAATCCTTAACATTACTGACTTTATCAGCAGTAGAAGTAGGCTAGAGAATTTAGCCCTATGTCGGGGGAGTACTAACCTAGGAAGGCAGATGACGACAAGGAAAGACGTGAAAGCTTAAAAATCTGCACTACAAGCAAAAATATATGCACACTAACCATATCAAAATGTCAGACTATAGAATGCACTGGAGTGCCGTGATGGCGGATAGAGGTTCCAACTCATGCACCCAAAGAAAAAGAACCTTTTGCACGAAGGTGTTTAGTTAAGAAGAGGGAAAATAAAACGCGAACACAATCTATTACATTTTATTGATTTGTACTGCGCTTCTTTGCTGGTATTTGTTACAATAATGAAATATGTGAATGTCTTGTGTTAGATGTTTTATTGCTGTTATTTGGTTCAATTTCACCTGGGATACAAAGTGCCGCCAAACGTCACGCTCACACTTTCTTATTGTGTAATTGGATGTTCAATTGCTTAGATACTGATGCGTGCTTGTTTTACCATTTGCAGTATTCCAGTGATTATTGCGTTTAAACTTCCGGGCACTGACGGCGGGGTCGCGGGATCAACCCCTACACCGGTCTGTTGGGCGTCAAAGTTAATTCTTGTTCAGAAAGCGATGGCAAATCACTGACCGTAAAAAAGTTCAGAAAATCAACCTGGGATTGGGGTTGATCCCGACGTCCTGCAAAAGACATGCAACATCTTTTACGTCACTCGGAGCCGCTATAGCACTATGGCTATCACGCTTGCTTATTGGCCGAGTAGTCATGTGTTTGAAACCTCCATCAAGTAGGACTTTGTTTTAAATTTACCATATCTCTAAGATTAGCCCTGCCTACAATGGGCAACAGGAAATGGTTCCGGAAGTACTGGCGGAGGTAATGATATTGACCACATGACAAATTGAACGTTGATTTGTCTTTACAAATATTGGGATAGTATGTCATATACACGATGCTTCAAAATTGTGTCAATGGGACCCGTCTTTTATGTAACTTTATTACGTGCAAGCAAGACATGGCATTTTGTTTTCCCCGTTACAAATAGCTAAACATACGATTCACGACAAACTGAAATCACGTGGTAGTATTACATCCTTTCGCTGCTGTGACAGAAAGTCCCGGCACTTCAAGCCCCAACGGGCACTTTTTTTTTCTTTTTTTTCCATATCCTTTACAGGACATCACTGTCAACACCAGCATCTTTCAGCTGTATGTTGATTTCTTGGCAAGATTACGCTCAGTAGTTTGCCATTGCCTTCTGAGCGGCCGGCTCACATACCCGGTAAGTTACCGATGCGATTCGAACCACTGCTGATTCTCATCGTCATCACGTTACTTACGAGAGTATACGAGATTACGGAGAAAAGTCATAACCTCTAAGCCACGAAGCCGGCCAACGGGCACTACCTTTGCCCTTTCAGCGTCAATTGAGTTACTACAACCAGGGAAGGTTAACCCGGTCAACAAATGCCCGCAGAAGTCGGATGTGTCGGCATAACGGCGCAAGAACGCAGCTCTACTGTAAACAGGCACAACGCAATCACGTCCGAAAACCTCCCCGGATGAACACAGAAGAAGAATAATTATTGCAGCATGCGCGAATTTGTTAAACATGCATTTGGAGCTTTAATAGTGATACCGGTTTCGTTCACTGTTCTCGATTTCTCTTTATGTGATCTAAAGAGAAGAAACCGGGACACGTGTAGATAGTTTCAAGTGCAGAGAAGATGGTTTTAATCTATTCAATCAAACAATAATTCAATGAAGTAATTATATTAAGAACAAGATAAAGAAGAAAATCAAAACGGATTTGAAACAGTCACATATGTATTGCAATGTGGATCTTAAATGCCGGGAGGGACTAAAACAGTTATTAATAAAGTACAAACATTCATTAACTGTTGCCAGGTAGAACAGGATTAAAATAACACAACAAAATCACCAATTTGGAGCTCAAGGAAAGAGCAGATCTAATCCCAATAAGTTAAGACGTGGGGAAAATAAGCTGACGCTGGATAGGGCACGCATTGGCCGTCTTGTTCATAAAAGTATAACAGTAATTCCTCTGGAACACACAGAGCAAAATAAATAGAAGTGGATCTACAACACACGTAGAAGATAATTAGAGACAGGTGAATGATATTGGGTGGATATCGGAGGAGCTGCAGAAGACAGCACAGTATAGGATAAAAGGCAGGAAATAAAGAAGCGGGAGTCAAAGTGTGTAGACAAACATAAATCCGGTAGTGAAGAGAACAGTAAAGATATAGAAGTACGTATATTATGCATGCGGCCTTAGGAAGTCTGAAATGATAGAAATACATATATATTCGACCTCAGCAATGCTGGTATGAGGAGGTCGACTAATTTCTAACTGCTTTTACTTTGCAGAGACATCTCACACCTACTTTAATGGTAGGTGAGGGAGGTGTAATAAATACGATATTAATAGCGTTTAGTGATAAGAGTGTATCATAAGAAATGCTGGAAGCATACTGTAATCAGTTTTGGTTTCGAGAATCAATATCACAGAACTTCGAAAGCCTCACGGATGGTCCGCCTCGCTCAAGATTTGTTGTAACGTGTGTTTGCTGATCATTCCAATAACATTATATAATTTCGTCGAATGGCTCCCCAAATAGTAGCTCCTCGCTGGAACTACCTTAAAGCCAATCTCAAGCATCCGTAAATATATTGTTTTCTAATAAATAAGTTCTGATTAGCGAGTTCCTTTGCTCACGCTTTATGTACTTGAGTATTCATTTATATTTGTTTTAAGACATACCTATTTTTATGTGTATCTTACGTGGCTTGAACATGGCCTTTTCCAGCTGCCAAATTCTGCACCAGTATGGTTTTTGTTTTTCGACCTGCATACTGTGTAAAATCAAAGTTCATGCCGTTTAAATGTGTTTCCAAGACGAGGCAGTGTTTCGATAAGAAGATGAACATCGTAAATTGATGATATAAATGCAGTGTTGGCAGTGTTTCGGCATATAAGAAGTGGGAACACATTTGAAAACCTAACGACAACTGGCAAGTGTGATGGGAAAAGAGAAATGAATGACAAGAAGGTATATACGTGGGTGCCTTGTTTTAATGGCTTACGAGGAAAAAGAGACGAGACCTGACTGAGGATAGTTTGAGAAAGCGAGTGATGAGCGTCCATACTTACCAAAACCACCACATGTCATGATGATGATAATGGTGATGATGATGAAATATGTTTTTGAAGTGATGTAATCTTTCGAGAAGCAGATGACAAAGGCCAATTGAATACATGACATCCATGATGTTTTCGGCATGTAATCAGCAAAATGATACTGATGATACTGATGTTGATGATTATGATGATGATGATGATGATGATGATTGATGATGATGATGATGATGATGGTTACGATAAAGTTAAAACATGATGAGAATGATGATGATGATGATGATGATGATGATGATGATGATGATGATGATGATGATGATGATGATGATGGTGGTGGTTACGATAAAGTTAAAACATGATGAGAATGATGTTGATGAAAATGATGATGATGGTGAAACTGGAAAGACTGAAACGTTGATATAGAGAAATATCAACAGAATTGACCCAGAATACCCAGGGCCGAGATCTGTGGAGAGACATGAAAACCTACGCCTGTTGGTAGGATACATGATGCGGATGATGCTTATGAGACGTAACAAGAGAAATTGATGCAGTCAGAAAATCTTGGCTTGACTACCTTCGTCATTGTTGACGAAGATCGCTTTCAGAACTTCAACCTCTCTTTCTATAAAGCACCGCATCACATCATCCTGGCCACGTAAATTGAAAGGAAAAAAGAGGGAATGAAACTAGTACCAAAAACCAACATAAGGCAAGAGTATTTTATTTCCTAACATTAGGCAACCAAGGTCCATTCCATAACGACAAAGAAAGAAAAATAAGAATGTAAGAAATAATTTACAGTTCTTTAAGAAGACGCATTGTACTAATTAGGGCACTTATTGATGGACAGAAATACAGTAATGTATTTACACCGGTTTGCAGAAGTTTGCACTGGATTGATCCATTTTCACTAGGCTATTTTGTCTGGAGTTAAGTGAACTACCAAACTGGTAATGTGCTACACAATATACAAAACTAACTTAACTGATTCAGTGCCAAACAAAAAGTTGATTTGGACCACACATGGTACACAATCAAATGAACAAGTACTATAATGTAAAAAAACTCATTCACTGAGGATTTAAATTACGGAAGACACTACACAACAAAACCGATAACACGATTACCCTAGTATAGAGATATATGGCCTTTCTGTCTAAATATTGGTCGCAGGTGGCTATATTGATTGATTGATTGATTTAGGAACAGACATCACAGCATTCGGGGCATTCCCATAAGCGCCCCGACCCATACTCAGAAGCCAGCGAAGAGTTCCAACCCCAATAGTACCAGTAGCTAAATATTATCATTTAACACTGAATCAGTTAAGAAAAATGGCATGCCGTTGTAAAAGTCTTTACTTCAAATATTATTGACAACGCATTTTTGAAATAGGTTAACTACCGAATTAATTAATGCTGTCTACTGCTATTTTATTTTTGTTGAGTTCGTTGATTGTTTTATATTAATGTATATCCTATGTTACTTTTAGTTTGTATACAAGTCACGTTTCCATTGTGGCTTGTTCACTCGCCTTCTGGTTGGATTACACCGAGTGCAGTTTCCACTGGGGAGATATTTCTTTCACGACCACACGTTGCGGGGTAGACCCAGCCTCATGAGTGCCATAAAATTATCTGGGAGATAAAGCGGCTGGTGAGATTAAGACATCAGCCATCGAGTGCCGATTGGCCAACATTAACGGGCCTAGAACGATATCCTTGCACTTCCACCTTGTCATGGAATTCGGGGACCTTTTTTAGTTTAACTTTTTGCATATATTATATTATATTAGTTTATTTACATTAATTTACATTAGTTCATATACAGTATATCGTTTTATACAAACAATAGTAAACTAAGTTGTATACATAATTTATATAACCCATGCTATTTTATAAAGAATATGTTAATTCAGTTTGTTTCAATGATATTGCTTTGTATTAGTTTATACAAGTTATACAATATGTTCTGTTATAAACATTATACAATTGTTTACATATTATATTAGTTTGCATAAAATTATATTATTTTATTTTATCATAATCATTTGTGAATGTAGTGCACATGTAGACTTTTTTTATCTTGTCCGTAGTGTCAAGCCTGTGTTATGTTGGTGATTTCATATTGACTTGTTTTCTGTCAGCTTCCCTCCACGACCCAATTGAGCATGTCCTCTAGTGCAAGCCACGTTGCCTCATAGACAGTAGCCATGGCTTAATATTACATATCGCTTTTGTTAAAACCGTTTATTTTAATTAGTATTAAAGGTGATTATAATACTATTACTTGTTTGTTGCTCATTTATTATGAAAGCGAAAAATGAAGGACCCGGAGGTCAGTATAGCCGAATGGGTAAGAGCGCCTGTTCTTAAATATCCGGTGTGCTGACGCCGAGGTAGCGGATTCAACCCCTACACTAAAATGTTCACTTTTCGTCCTTGACTCTTCTTCTTCTTCTTCAGCGTTCCGAGCCATTGAGGTTCTTTGCTGCAAATACAGTCTGTCTCCATTCGTCTCTCTGGTGGACCTTCTCTTGCCAGTCGTTGATTCCAAGCGCTTGTAGGTCTGTACATGTATTATCTCTCCACCGCCTTCTTGGTCTACCTCGGGGTCTACGGTAATTTATTTCCTGAATGTAAGTGAGTTTTGTTTCCCTATTATCTTCCATTCTTTCTATATGCCCCAGCCATTGTAGTCTATTAGCCTTCATGATACCAGTGATTAGCGGGGACTTAAACAAATCATCCTTGACTCGGGGATGTAAATTACAAGAACCTCTGAAGTAGGACAAGGTTCGCCTGATGGCGAGGGACACTGGTAGTAGGAACAGTTATCCACTCGCAGATATCAGTCCAATGCACTAGTAGATAGTACCACGTGTATGGATTACAGTTGAGTGGCGAACGACCGGAAAAATATTAGGGCCTTATGGCCCATTTATAGATCTATAATTTAGATCTATAATTGTACAGATCTATTATGTGACATCTGATGGCTGTGGAAACGTGGTTTCTGAGCAAAATGCAATGAATATCATGGACAGACAGAAAAAAAAAAAACAATGAAAAATAATTTCAAGAAACAAATGAAGATCATAAACTGATTAGAGACATTAAACGTAGACGGTCAACATTTTTGGGCATGTTATGAGAAGAAATGACTTGGAGAACTTCGTGACAACTGGCAAGATCAAAGGGAAGAGACCAAGGGGAAGACTGAGAAGTAAATACCTGGATGGCTTGGCCACATGGTATGGTCGAGACAGAAACACGGAGCTGATCCACGACTTAAGTGATCGAGTTAGATGGCAAAACATGACCGCCCACGCTTATCGGCACATGGCACATGATGGATAGATGGATGGATAGATCAATTGGCATCTGGGGGATATTGATCAGCATTACCCCAGCCGCCTGTATTGCCGAAGACATGTCCTGATAAACATTTCAGGCTCAGTCCACCTGAGAACCCAGGTCAGTTTAAAAAAAAAAAAATCGGCTATGTTGTGGATTCTAACCTTGACCCCCAAGCCTAGAAGAGCGTATAGTCACTATGCTACCGTGATCCTCCATTTATTATATACCATACTGCAAGTGTCATCTACAATGGTTCGTTGTCCTATACGACTATACGTGCCTCAAATCTGTCGTTTTCTATCTATTATGCCTTTTGATCAGTCCATCTTAGTCTCAACGTTTGTCATTTCACCATGACGGCATATATATATATATATATATATATATATATATATATATATATATATATATATATATATATATATAACCTCTTTTCTAAGTTTCAATTTCGCGACTATGGACATCTAATTTATCTAATCATTTTGCTGCCGTCAACTGTTTCTATAGCGTGATTTTTTTGTCTTTTAGTCTATTGCATCTATTAACATTTTCCTCAGGAAAAAGGTGCAGATTAAGTCATTCCGCGTGGGATATTACCCACTACGCAGACATTTATATGTCTACATATAATGAGTACCTAATAACCAAATTAGAGACGGCCAGCGTGGCCGAATTGATAACAGCTGTTAAACTTCCGATGTGCTGATGGCGAGGTAACTAGTTCAACCCATACACCGGTCAGTTGGACTAACATGTTAACTTCTCCTCCTAGACTTAAAAAAAAAATGAACTGCATGTCCTTCACAGGACGAAGTAGTCAACCCCAGCGTTGTGTCTGTTAGTGATTCCTGTGCAAGTTTTACGTTAAGTAGTTTGTCATTGTCGGTCTCTCTGGCCGAGAGGTTACAACACTTTCTCTCCGTAATCCCGTTTATCACGCAGAGTCTCGTAGCGGGCGAGAGCTGGAGGCGGTTCGACCCCCGCTGGTGACTTGCGGGATAACTGAGCCGGCCGTTCAGAAAGCAATGGCAAACTACTGAGCGTAATCTTGCCAAGAAATCAACAGACAGCTGAAAGATGCTGCTGTTGACAGCGATGTCCTGTAAAGGATATGCGAAAAAAAAAAAAAAGTTTGTCATTGCTTTCTGAACGACCGGCACCTATATCTTTCTCGAAAAAAAAAAAAACAGCACCGCTGTGTTTAGAACCCGGGTATATGGGATTACGAATCGCGGCTTGACTTGGGGACGTAAATTACAAGAACCTCAGAATTGGGAATGGGTTCACCCGATAGCGAGGGACAATAGCATCAGGGGAAAGCAGGTCCATGCGCAAAAAATCAGTCCAGTATGGACTACATTTGTGGTAAAAACGCACGAACGAAAACAATTTGCAAATTAGAAAGAATTCAGCCGCCGTGGAGATGTGGCTCCTTTCATGGAATGCAGAAAACCCTATCAACGGCTGGGGAAAACAATATGCAAACACTACAGATAAAATGTTGCATGTCCTTTGCACAAACACTGCAGGAGGAGGAGCATTCACCAAAGTAAATAGTGACCCATATCTGGATACGATAATAGTGATGTTTTTGATATTGTTATGAGAAGAGAGGGTTTCGAGAACTCTATGAGGCAACGACATGGGAGATTAGGGGTGTCAAACATAAGGCAGACATAAGGAGAATATACTTGATGCATTGGTGGAGTGGCAGGGAAAACAATCAGCTCTCGAACTTACTAAAAGTAATAATAATCATCTTCATCATCATCATCAACATCATCATCATCATCATCATCATCATAATCATCATCATCACGGCGAAACATTGAACGCTACGGGTCTGTGAGCGAAGGTGATCAAACAGTTTGCCTGGATGTCAGAAAATCGTGGGTCCGTTTCTCGTCTCCATCTTTAGGTTCACAAGCGCCATTCATTTTTTTTTATTAAGAAATATTTCTAAGTCGTCTCGGAAGCTACGGAATTGAAGCTCTATGCGACGCTTTGGTTAGAAGATTAGCTGATCTGCTGAGAAAGATCCAGCTAGGTTGAGATAAAACTCGACGCGATGAAGTCGATCTTTCCGATTTACAAACCCATCTGTACGTCTGAATTTTTCCTGATTTGAGCATGTCACATGTCATGTCACCCTTTCAAAGATAATCCTGCAGGGAAAGGTTGAGAGCAAACTAAGAGGCGGAAGGCAGTGGAAATCCTGGACTGACAACGTTACAGAATGGACAGGTTGGAGTCCAGAATTAGCAAGTCATACAAGACGCAGATGAAAACCGTTAACTGATTAGAGAAATTAGACCTAGAGAGTCACAATATTTTGGACACATTATGAGAAGAAATAAATTGGAGAAGTTGTTGACAATTGGCAAGATTGAGGCGAAACGAACAAGGGGAAAGCAAAGAAGTAAATATCTGGATGACTTGGCCACGTGGCATGGCTGAGACATGAACACTGAGCTGATCCACGACTTTGGTGATTGTGTCAGATGGCCAAACACGACCGTCCATGTTTATTGTCATGACACATGCATTTTTTTTCTTTTGCGCTTTCGCTCGCTTTTAACTCAAGCGTTGTACATACACGTGTAACTACTTATAGTTACATTGGACTCATTTTTGCATGTGGATTAGCTTTCCCTATTACCAGTGTCCCTCGCCATCAGGCGAACCCATTCCGACTTCACAGGTACTTGTAATTTACGTCACGAACTCAAGGACGACAAGTCAACATGTTACTTCAACTCACCGATGTAGGGGTTGAACCCGCTACCTTGACATCAGGACACCGGATGATTAAGAACTAGGGCTCTTATCCATTCGGCATGTCGATCCCCACACTGATGATGATGAGTTTGGAGTATGTCCACCATTATACACTTTGCTGAGGACCCATCAAATTTAATGACTGATGCTTTTATCAGGACACCCTTTCGACCCACGTCTGGAGTTACGGGAGAAGATGAAGAAAACAAAACAAGCTATAGTAATCCCCTCTCTGACACTCCTTTATTTCCATATATAGCCATTTTCCCCCTGTCAGTTCGAACATGATCCAGTTTTACAGTGGCCTAATACAGGGTGCATTTTTAATGACTGTGCAGTGTTTGAAAATATTGTCGTTCCAAGTTTTGTATTAAACTATTATGATGCAAAAACTTTACAGATGGTGAATAAAAACTTGGACCGACAATATTTTCAAACACTGCACAGTCATTAACAATACACCCTATATGAATGTTATCCTTTATTTTGTACAGGGTATATTTTTAATGACAGTGCAGTTTTTGAAAATATTGCTGTTCCATGTTTTGTATATACCTATTATTTTGCATTGTGCTGCATGAACTTCACAGTAGGTGAATACAAAACCTGTAACGGCAATATTTTCAAACACTGCACAGTTATTAGCAATGCACCCTATACTTCATTACTGTATGTGTCTTCCACTTGGGTTTCCTAATTGCTTTGAATGTTTTCTTCAGTGGTATCTTTCCTTGAACTATCATCATGCATGGCTTGTATCAGAGGTCAACGTGGGCTCGTGGCTTAATACGCTTGCTCTGGAAATTCCGGTGAACTTACTGTGGTGTATGGGGTTCAACCAACCAATACAGTTAGTTTATCGCACAGTCATGGCGATTCACTGTAACACCCACAATACAAGTCGCACAGCTTATTAACTCAGTCGAGGGCTCCGTGGCCAACTGGTCTAGCCAATCGCCTCGCCCGCCGGAAGTTATGGATTCAATTCCAGGCTGTCTTTCGGTTGACCGGTGCAGTTTTCTCTGAGACTCCTGGGGGTCGTCGCTGAAGCTTCGAAGTTCGTGCTTTGTGCGACACTTTCAGCAGACTGCTCCGCGGGAAGAAACCTTTTAGATCCTTATCTCAGTCGTAGGCAATCTCTCATAAACTTCCCCGGGAATATTTCCTAGTGTTTATTTTAGGTCAGAACTCAAGGTTAATTAAAGCAATCATCACCTGGGTGGGAACTCATACTGCCATACCACGGATCCCTACGCATTATATACGCTACAGCTTTCATCTTAACGTGCTGTTCTTTCAGGCAGGTGACTTTCAACTGACCACTGTTCATGAGTTAAGGGAAAACATTTTTAACTCATCACTTCCTAAAGTTTAACTCCTCACTGCCCACAGTTTAACTACTCACTGCCCACAGATTAACTACTCACTGCCCACAGATTAACTCCTCACTGCGTACAAATTAACTCCTCATTGCCTACAGTTTAACTTCTCACTGCCCACAAATTAACTCCTCATTGCCTACAGTTTAACTCCTCACTGCCCACAAATTAACTCCTCATAGCCTACAGTTTAACGTCTCACTGACCAGGTAGTCAACGACACTGAGTTGTCTAGAGAATGTAACATACTTGCCCACAATACATTCTTTTGGATATTTCTCTTTAGTTAGTTAGTTAGTTAGCCGACAGATCATCGTCAGTGCACATCGAACCATTCAGTCCATAAGTGCTCGGATCCCCTCCTCAGCAAATCCCGCAGCGTGTAGCGGCAAACAACACCAGTTCTGTGTTGGTTTATCAATCTTCTTTGGCTTCCTGCGTAGTGTTCTTGTTTGGCCACCCCTCTTTTAATTTGCTGTTCTCGCAGTCTGGCCATGGTTGTAGATTCACAGTCATCACTTGGTTCTCGCAAAAGTCTTACTTCTCGTAGAGCATTCAGAATGTCAGCCTGGTCCATGGCGCGTCCGCCCACCACAGTAGCGTTACCTGCGAGGTTGTCAGCCCGCTCATTCCCTTGTACTCCCGCATGCCCTGGCACGAAGATGAAACTAATCTTTGCCAGCCGAGACCGCTCCAGAGGCAGCAACCATTTTCTTCGGATCTCCCCTATCTCTATCCTCTGGAGCATGTTCATTGAGTCGCTAAGGAAACATGCCCTAGTGAATGTCTGTGTCTCGATATTTCCATGTGACTAAATTAAGACGTGGCGACAGGACGAGAAGAATTACAGGATTCACAATCGTATGTTAAAACTAGTTCTATGAAATGATAAGAGTAGTAACAATTTTGCAGATGTGCAGCTCCACAATGACTGCTCATTTGTGATTGTTCTCAATAACAATTCCACACTGCCAAATTATTTCTAAATTTCCGATTCTCGCTTTGACTTCTTGTAACTATACAATGTCCAGACCTACTCACTCCAAAAATGTTTATGTTTAATTTCTCATGTGCATTTTGGTGTTCCCAATTTTCAAAGGGCCTCATTGACTTGGTTTCTTATATTGCAACATTTCGACAAGTATGTTGCCTGATGAAGACTCGTGATGTCTTGTCTCTTCTTCTCCCAATACTCATTACTAATGGCTCGTGTTTGTCTGAAATATTTACAAAAACTTGTTTAGGTAAAATAATGTAATGTTTTTCAGTGGCCTGGCACATTCCATTGTTAGACTGTTTACTCCATGTTTGACAGCAATGTGAGTGAATAACAATCTTGACTGAACTTTCCTAATTGTACACACGTTCCAGGGAAATCTGTGTACCCGAGAGTGCCATTTTCCTGTTATATTTTATCCTCTGTCCGGGGATATACCTTTAACCAACCACACTAAACGCCATATCCTGTGTTGTCTCCTTCAGTTCTCTCCATATTCCCATCATATCATTCATCTGCCGGGAGGTCAGCATGGCCGAAATTATAAGAGAGCTTGTTCTTAAACTTCCGGTGTGTTGATGCCAAGGTACCGGGATCAACCCCTACATCGGTTAGTTGGACTAAAATGTTGACTTCTTGTCATTGACTTGCCGAGGTAAATTCCAAGTATCTCTGAAGTTAGAGTGGGTTCTCCTGATGGTGAGGAAAAGGGAAAGCAAATCCACAAGCAAAAATTAATCCAGTTTACTAGAAGTAATAGCACGCGTATGGACTACGCCTGAGTGCATAGCGAGCGACCGCAACCAAAAAAAAATAATGCATTCTCTTTCAATTCTCTTCGCATGTGCTGTCAGGTCTCCCACCTCTTTGTTCTCCCGTGGGTTTCATGCCATGAGCGCCTAGAACTCGGGTTATCTCATGCGTGTCCTATCCACCTCCAGCCTCCTCCTCCTCTCAACTCCTGATCCACGGACTTTGTTTAGTTCTCATCCTGAGCTCCTCGCACGGGATTCGATCATATTGTTTAACAGATTCAGTACCAAATAAAAGGTAGGTTTGGACCAAACAAAACTGGAAGGCTTAACTACTGTATATAAACCAATGGCAAATATTGGCATGATATGGCTGGCAGGCGACGATCCCGATAGAGATAACGACAGAAACACTTGGGGGAAGAAGTGACGGTCCTGGAATTTAAAAAAAAAAGACAGCGCTCGTGACTTCAAACACTGGTTGTACGTATGGGACACGGAAGCGAAGCCCAACGGAAGAATTGGTTACCGGGAAAGTTCAAAGACAAAACTCCGTATCGGACTTTGCGGAGAATCACCGGGGCCCAGGAACATCGTTTATCTTCGAGAGTTTGGAGCTAAATCAAACAGTAATCGCGTGGAAATACAGTGAAAAGAGTCTTTTGATCTAACGGAGAAACACGATGGAATTGGAGATCGTCTTTATTAAAGAGGGTGATCAGTACTGATGTACGGAGATCAATCAACGCGGAAAGAGAACAAAGGCTGAGGGTTGAGAACAAAACAAGTGACGTAGTCCAGCTAATAACTTTGGACTGGATTTATTGTTTTACAAGGCAGTTGAAGATTGCCTTTACAATAGGCGGGTGTGGAGTTAATTGAGTGCCGAAATTGAATATATATCACTAAGTCTAGGTTGTGTAAAGTCGACCCGCACTTTTCCTTTATGGAATTAAGTGGTATAATTCTAGGCAGGAATTAGTAAATAAGGTGATGATATATATATATATATATATATATATATATATATATATATATATATATATATATATATATATAGATGTAGAATAAAAAGCTAGCATAGGGATTTTCGTGTGTAAACGTAGTATAGAGAGTCGACAGTATTAGGCTGAAGAGTGATTTAAGTTGTGTAGAGTAAGGTGTCTGTACAGTCAGAAGGATAAGTCTATACTAGGATTTATGTGCTTTGCTTTAGCGTGTTTTTCTTTCACCTTGTATAGGGTAGAGTGTTGACTATTCTGTCTTATATAAGAGTATAACTCTAGTATGATCTAGGGCAGGGGTGGGCAAACTTTTCGTAGGGCTGCATTGGCAAATGTAAAGCTATTGGCGGGCCGCATATATATATATATATATATATATATATATATATATATATATATATATATATATATATATATCCATTTTGTTTACAGCAACCTATCACAATAAGTAATTATTAATTATTTATAGGTTATTAAGCAGTATAAATAACTAATTATTGCAATTTTATTTTACTTATACACTTATACATTATATTTGATAATATGGACAAAAACTTTTACTAATTTGTTAACACGATTTTACAACTTGTTATTATAACAAATATTCTTTATTATCTATCAATGGCCTTAATTTAGACACACACAACTACATTGTCACTACTTTTGTTGATTTCTAATGAGATGTAAGTAACTGCTTGCACTTTTTGACAATATTCTTGAAATCTGGAGCAAGTTTACTTGTTGAAATTCGCATGACAGCATGCAAGTTGCAGTCCGACAATAAAGACATATTCTTAGATTTGTTGATCTTCAAGCAAGAGAATGCTTGTTCGCAAATGTATGTTGATCCAAATAATGATAAAAGTTTAGCTGCAAAGTTGTTCAAGTTGGGAAATGATTCTTGTGATAAAGATCCATAGAAATCCAGAAACCATCTGTCTTGAATTTCTCTTTCAGGTCATGATCTACTTGTAAGTCAAGCAGCTCCAACTGTGGCTGTATCAGCTTCTGCACTAAATGGTGAACTCAGATTATTGAACTATGGTTCTAATTTCTTGAAATCTTGGAATCTCCTTCCAAATTCTTCAATCAATGCATCTAATTGGGCTTTGTATTTTTCAGTCATTTCACCAGAAATGGTTTCTTGTTTCAGCAAAGGGAAGTGACATAATCTTTTTTCACTTGCTTGTCTGGAGAACAGTGAGAGTTTTGCCTGAAATGATTTTACATATACATACAATTCATGTGCAAACACACCATTGACCTGAAGTTTGACATTCAGTTCATTTAACTTTTCCATAATTTCAATGGCAAACATAAAGTCTAACTGCCACTCTTTATTGACAATGTTAGTATTACAGTCACATGCAATGCCCTTCATCTCTAGGAACATCACTATTTCTTCTCTGAGTTCCCACACTCGCCTCAACATTTTGCCGAGACTCAGCCATCGAACATGGGTGTGGTTCAGGACATCGGAATGTTCAGTTTCCAAATCGTCAAGTTATGACTTGAACTGTCTGTGATTAAGTCCTCTTGATCTGATGAGGTTGATGACACTGACAACTGGGTCAATAACATGCTTGATATTTAAAACAGTTTTACACAGACTTTCTTGATGAATCACACAGTGAAGTGGTAATAATGTGTGGTCTGGATTTTCTGCTTTAATCTTATCACTTATAAACTTTACCAGACCTACATTTTTTCCAGTCAAAGCACGAGCTCCGTCAGTTGTAACACTTGCCATCTTGTTCCAAACCAACCCAGTTCTTCTAATACAGTTAGTAACAGCATTGAATATATCATGGCCTGTGGTTGGGTCTTTGAGTGACTCAACACTCAGTAACTCTTCAGTGAGTTTCAAAGAAGTGTTTATCCCAATTATAAATATCAATAATTGGGCAGTACCATGTACATCGGTACTCTCATCCAATGCAAGAGAGTACCACAAAAATTATCTACTTGCATCTTGAAGTTTATGCATCAAATTGTCACTGATCTTGTCAACACGTCTGACCACAGTTCTGCTTGATAAAGTAATGTCGTTAAATCTGTTTTGTTTTGTTCTGGACAAATAATGTTTGCTGCATCTAGCAAACATTCCTTGATGAACTCGCCATCAGAAAATGGCTTGTTCTGTTTTACAATTCTGTGTGACAGGACAAGACTAGCTTCAGTTGCAGCATCTTGAATTGAAGACTGTTTAGTGAAAGCAGTTTGCTGTTTCTCCAAATTTTTCACCAACTCAAGGCGTTTCCTTTCCTTCTGTTCGGTCGTTAAATTGTATCCGAAATCGGAATGTTTGTTTGATAATGTCTTTTTAAATTGTACTCCTTGAAGATAGCCACTGACTCACGACACAACAAGCAAACTGATTTGCTACCAACTTTTATAAAACAGTACTTAGTTGTCCATTCATCATTAAAAACACGGCATTCATCTTCAATCTTACGTTTGTTATTGACACTCATCATAACGGTACACGAAATTCTGTAAAATTCAACAAAATAACTTAAAAACGAATTAAAAATTTTTATTTCTAAATGCCCTCGCGGGCCGCATAAAATCACTTGGCGGGCCGCATGCGGCCCGTGGGCCGTAGTTTGCCCACCCCTGATCTAGGGAGATTACTTTCTGAATATAGCCAATTACCTACATTCACATATCATAGGTCGGAGTTGCGTTTCTTTCACAAGCTGTTGTTTTACTCAACAGGTTCCCTGCACTTGACATTGAAAGTGGTTACCAATCTGAACAGAAGTAATTGGTCAGAATAGGATGAAGTAATCAATGATATGAAGCTGTGAACCATGTTCAACACGAATGTCAGTTTAATGTGAATAAAAATGACCAACGAAACTAACTGCATCACTCTACGTGAGATGCTCAATGAAGTGATAAACTGCAGTGGAAAGACTATATGTGCTTGAATCGGTGTTTATCTTCTTTAATACCTGGAATATATTATCGACCGTTATATCGGGTGTGAAGAACTAAAGGACCCTAAGTAAGTGAAGAAAACATTGATGATCGGATATTCATTGAACGATAATAATTTCCCATTGAACGGATTTATACATGTGATGTGACTGACAAAAACTTACAAAAACAAATCCGTGGATACTATATTATTTACGAGTTTCAAGAACAGAGTGGGAAGAAAAATCATCATCAGTCAGAGAAAGACGCAGCCCTTGGTGAGATATTTCCTGTTATGTGAATGGTTACGTTGAACGGCTATATAATGAAGACAAACTCTGATGCTGATCCGATACTAGATTATGACACACATTTAAGATAGATCACATCACATATATTCACACAACTACATTGCACACCCAACTGATACTTTTCTGCAATAAATGTTTTATCATTTTGTTCGAAACCTGTGTTAGTGGAGGTATGTGCTGAAGGAACGTGAAAGGGGGTATTGTCTGTTGGAGAGAGAGAGAGAGAGAGAGAGAGAGAGAGAGAGAGAGAGAGAGAGAGAGAGAGAGAGAGAGAGAGAGAGAGAGAGAGAGAGAGAGAGAGAGAGGCTTTAAAAATAAAAGGGGGGTATGTAGACAAAGGTCCACCAGCAGAGGAAAACCTAGACAAGGATAATTAACAGGTGTGCTTGTTGGTTCCACCTTCCCCCCAGGGACGACTAGCTACAGATATGAGAATTTGTTTAAGACGATTAATCATCCCATGCCACTCAATGAGTTAAATCCCACCATTCAATATGGAGATCGCCATTGTTGTATCCATATTCCTTGGCCGCGATAAACAAGTTATGTCTACTTCTTTTTGCCATCTTCAGCCAAGTTTAGGATATCAGTTCTTATACCCTTTAGTATTTAAGAGGAGACAGCGCCTGTAAAATCAGCAAATTAGACCTCTGCTCATGATAAGGAGTGTATGCGGAATTTTCCACGATGTTCATTCATGATTACCCTAATTACAATTCTCTGCGGGATCGTGCAAATACCAATTTCACAACTAAAAAATATTCAACAAATAAACGATAATGAAAAAATGAGCTGCGAAAACAAATTCACTTTCTGCAGATTGATTCTCTGTTTGCTACTCTAGCTCCCCATGCAGACAGAAATAGATATTTACCCGGGAGGTTCCAGTAACATATTGTTACAAAAAATACGAAAACGAATATGAACATTTACAGATGAACAAATGGGATAATTCATGTAGAGCTGCAGCAGCCGCCATTATGCGCTGCCACATGCAATCTTCGTTATTGTTTAGACATTACAGTCGTGAACAATTTTCAAGTTCGATCGTCAGGAAAACTTTCATAGTCTAATTCTTTCAAAACTAACATTCACGGGGATGTTTTTTTCTATTTCTTAGACCCTCAAAGTAGAGAAAATAACATCGATTTTCTGTGGAAGGTGTAGCGGCCATTACCTCTGAATACAACCCGCGGTGTATTCATTGCTGCATCAATATCGATACTCCACGTGGGTCATTTGCTGTGTCTTGACTGTCAAAGTTTCTTTAGTTTACGAGTCTCCATGAGGTTCTGTCTGTCGTGTATATCCGGTCCGGTTCGATTACTTTTATTTATTCCGTGTTCTGCCTAGAATTTTGAGCAAATTCAGACATAATTAGAGCAATCAGCGCAGATTTAGATGGCGAGCTAGAAATTAAGTGAAATTTACACCACAATCCCTTCCTACGTACATGCAATTTTTACATTTGTAAAATAAACCCCCTTACTTGCATTTATCCCCGTCCTAGAATGCGTTGATCTATCTCAAGTTCATGCTACACCCTTTGCTTAAGTTGTCTTCTTTCTTGTTGATTGTTAACTTCTGTTTGATTCATTTTCCTTAAGTTATCGTTCGCATTTTCCATCTAGAAATTTGGTTTGAGGCCGTTGACAATCAAACTCCAAATCCAATTTTGTTAAGGAAACAAAACCAAGTTATGTCTAATCCCAGCCAATGTGTAAGTAACATGATATATCCTGTCCTGTTCCATTCGAAAATATGAATAAAATTTGGCGGAACTGCGGTAAAGCTGTGAGGCACAACCACAGTATATCCATTATCCGGGCTGTCTATGGTATACGTCGTTCCATGATTTCCATTATGGGATATAAACTCACACAGAGCAAGGGAAAACCTGTGTGTCACGCACCAGTACCACACAGGATAATAATCTTGCTTCGCTGTGCCTATATACATCATGTGTATTACAATGGTCTGATCCTATACAACCCCAATAATACAATGCATTGGGTGATTTGATCATATAAAACGCGGCATAACAATCAACCTTACTCACCCTATTTCAGGGAATAGTATGAGTGAAGCTTCGTATTTGTAGACCTTCCTATTCCGCATACCCCATGTGGCATATCGCAGGTACAATAGCAAACCCTCTCCCCCTCTCTCCCTCCTTTCTCATATATACCATACACGTGTATGTATACTACTGTATGAATGTATGTAGATGTATGTAGATGTATGTAGATGTATGTAGATGTATGTAGATGTATGTAGATGTATGTAGATGTATGTACATGTATGTAGATGTATGTAGATGTATGTAGATGTATGTAGATGTATGTAGATGTATGTAGATGTATGTAGATGTATGTAGATGTATGTAGATGTATGTAGATGTATGTAGATGTATGTAGATGTATGTAGATGTATGTAGATGTATGTAGATGTATGTAGATGTATGTAGATGTATGTAGATGTATGTAGATGTATGTAGATGTATGTAGATGTATGTAGATGTATGTAGATGTATGTAGATGTATGTAGATGTATGTAGATGTATGTAGATGTATGTAGATGTATGTAGATGTATGTAGATGTATGTAGATGTATGTAGATGTATGTAGATGTATGTAGATGTATGTAGATGTATGTAGATGTATGTACATGTATGTAGATGTATGTAGATGTATGTAGATGTATGCATGTGCGCTCACACATATCAGTCCACCCAGACTTTAGGACTCGCTTCACACACACATAAAGGAGTGCATATAATGAGTTTTGTTAGTATCACCATCAAACTTAGATGCACACATCAATGCTCTTTAATGTCCGTCCACTATGCCAAACCCATTCATTGGCACCCACGCATGCATTATACGTACATCCACTGGGACTCCTTAGCTGTCACCCTCGGATAAATATCACAACTCCATTGCTTCCAGTTTCCCGCCTTACCTTCTTGCCCTATTTTTTTTCATGTACCACTTCCACCTATTTATCTGGGACTTTCACTGAACCGTGACCACCCATACCCTGGTATTACCCCCTACCCCAGTCCCCATGACCCACAGACTCCCACGGCTGTCTATAAGAGGATAAAGATGACATTTGTAGTAGTAGTACAGACTCTGAGATAAGTAACAAAATTTTTTCATATTTTCATTTTCTCTTCATTGCTCTCATTGTTTCATCTTTTTATTTTTCTCATCCCATCCTTATGCCTTAATGTAGTCACCGGAGGGTCTTCTCCGTGACTATATGTTCTGTTTTGTGTATGTATTTGTTTACTGATGAAGGCTAGTCGCCGCAACGTCCTGTATGTTTCGTAATTCTGTTCTGTAAAGCTGCATTACTTTGAGATATTTTATATTGTTTTGGTTCCATTCTAGTATGCTTCTCCGCAGAAGTGCATTCCCAGTACTAGATGTTCACAACCCGACAGTATCTGAGCTTGGAAAAGAAAGAATACCTTTTCAACACAGCTCCCCGCGGGCACGGTACTTTGGTATTGTGTAGTGAGAAAAGCTTCTACACCATGCTTCATCCAACACAGGCAAGTTCTTTTCAGGGTCCAAAGGATCTGAACTTCAACTTATAGGCCTTTAGAGTTATATTTCAATGTTCCATAGGATTCACCAACAAACTAACCAGCCTTTTAAACAAGCAACCAACTACTAATCATCAAACCACCAATAGCGAACAAGAATCAACAAGACAATCGACGGATCAATCAAATGATCAGATCACCAACCAACCCACCAATAGCCAACTAGACACTGAGTCAATCAACTAATCAATCAATCAATCAACCAATCGAAAACGATCCATCATTCAAGCAATCAATCAATAAATCAGCCAACCAACTAGCTAACCAGTCAACCAACGATCAAATCAATCAGTCAACCACCCAATTAACCAATCAATCATCCAATTAACCAGTCAACCAGCACATAAACTAAACAACCTACCGACCTATCAACCAACCAGCATTTCAGTCAACCAACCAAACAACCAGCTAATCAAGTAATCAACCAAGCAACCACTACCCAATGTAATGTAGGCGCTATGATGTGCCAGGATCAGCGTTCTCACTGACTAAAGCCCCTCTTCATCTCTATGGACGACACTATGGAAAATCATTAGTCTGGCTAACGAATTGAGAATCGATCACGGTCTCCGCTTTAATGAAGTTTACCACAGACTACAAATATTACAAAAAGCCAGACTGTTCCAAAATGCAGAGCAATTTCAAGGAACGGTGACTGACAATTAGTACCGATATCTAGCACTCATCACTTGGAAAGTTCAGAACTGTGCACGGAATGCGTTTCTTTGCTTACATGGGTGAATTACAACATTACCAGTCTGCAAGTCTTCAAGTCGTACACGAACGGCCAACTCATATAGATGGAGTTTTAGAACAAACACTGTACCATCACCTACAACACAAAGATATGGAGCATTCGTTGGATCTTTCCCCTAGGACTTGCTGGTGTGTTGGGAAATAAACAGGCGGATAAATTGGCTGGATCTGCACCGCTAGGTGGGGTATTGGTGCACGATAAGGCAGATGTGGTTAGCGCCCTATGTGATCGTGTGTATAGTGTGGAAGAACAGATACAGCATAGTTGCCTGGAGAGAATGCTGCGGCAGGCAGTTATAAGAGGATTTGGCCGGCACTCAGTTTTCCGAGAAAAGCCAGACGGAAATATACAATGGAACCTCGCTTAACGAGCATAATTCGTTCCAGAATCTTACTCGTAATGCGAAACACTCGTTAAGCGAAATAGCTTTTGCCATACAAATTAATGTAAAATACGATGATGCGTTCCATGCCGAAAAAAATACTCAAAATATTTTGTATAACGTTTATTCAAAGAACATTCTATATACACTGTTAAGGAGCGTGATTCATCTTCCTCTTCTAACGCGGAATGAACGAACCTGGAATGAGAATTCGATTTGTAGAAAGGAAAAACAAAGAAAAAAAAATTGAAATTAATTTACAATTTAGAATACATACCTAATTCTCTTTTTACTAGAAAGCTGTCTAGGGAAATTTGTTTTTGCCTACGCCTCAGAATTTGTTGGACATGCGACACAGCATTATCATTAAATAAATTAGTAGCTCTCATAGCCACTGCCTTATTAGGGTGATGGTTCTCAATGTACGATGTAACAGTTTCCCATGCTTTCAGCATTTCTCTTATTGCGCCAGAAGATTGTTGGTTTGCTGTTACCTTCTCCTCCTCCTCGGACAAACTCTCCTCCACAACTTCTGGCTGTGAAACACAATGAAATTCCATAAGCTATTAGGTGGTCGCCGGCTCCGTGGCCGAGGAGTTAGCAGCTTTCTCCGCTAACCCCGAATACTCTCGTCACGTGACGCGACGAGAATTAGCAATGGTTCGAATCGCAAAAGTGACTTATGAGAGTATGGAGCCGGTCGCTCAGAAAGTCGTGGCGTGCTGATGAGCGTAATCTAGCCTAGGAATCAACATACAGCTGAAAGATGCTGGTGTTGACCGCAATATCCTGAAACAGGATGGATATGCGGGGAAAAAAAATTAGGTGGTCAGTTCTTGGCTATGCTCTTCCACAATCTAATCAATATCTTTGTTATCCACCTCCAGTCCCATGATCTTGGCCAAAGACACAATCTCGTTGACTACAGGCTACACGGGTACTGTCTCAAACCCTCAAAGTCACATTCGACAACGCTCTCCAGCCAAAGCTTCTTCCAAGCAGAAGTGAGGGTTCCCTTCCCACACCTTTTCGATCATCTTGAGGCAGACAACGATGTGGAAGTGATATTTCCAAAGCTCTCTGAGAGTGAGATTGGTCACTTCAGTCACCTCAAAACAACGCTCGAAGAGCGCTTTAGTGTAGAGCTTCTTAAAATTAGAAATAACCTGCTGGTCCATAGGCTGGAGTAACGGAGTAGTGTTGGGGGGCAGAAACTGGATCTTGATGAATTGAAATTCTTCAAGAAGGTCATCTTGTAGTCCTGGAGGATGGGCAGGAGCGTTGTCCATAACAAGCAAGATTTGGAGTGGTAGATTCATCTCAAGCAAATATTTGCAGGCGCACAATCCGGGACTTCCCCTCACCTCGTCACTCGTTATGCGAAACGTCACTCGTTCAGCGAATCATTTTTTTACAATTTATTATTCTCGTTATGCGAATTACTCGTTATGAGAGGTGCTCGTTACGCGAGGTTTCACTGTAATCAGATTGCAGCTGGCACCATTATTACTGGGACTCATCGCTGGTTGTTGAAGATGAAGACGGTGCGCGAATCTGAGTGCTAAGATGTCAGTTCTTTTTCACCTCAGCTCTATAACACTAGCATGTATATGACAGCTACATTAAAATTGTCTTTGATTGTTATAATAGCGAGAACTGTGGTAGCATGCTCCCTGAATGCCCGATGGCCATGTGTTCAGATCCACTTCCAACAGAGGATTTTGAAAATTAACCTTAGCCATCATGGTCGACCGAGTATAAAATAGATCCCACGAAGTGTTCCGGGCAATAAAAGTTGCCTGCCAGGTATTTACCACATCACCCATCCGGGATCGATTTATTCATAAATATATAGGGCAAGAACAGTACCAACCAGAGAGACGAATGGAGACGGATTGTATCTGCAGCAAAGAACCTCAATGGCTCGGAACGCTGAAGAAGAAGACGAAGAAGAACAGTACGCCCAATGTGTGTAAAAGCGTACATACAACAGGGCCCTTTACTTACTATTTCATGCTAAATACCCACTGTTTTAATAGGTTAATTGCACATCATTTACAGGATACCGCAGTCAACCCCAGCATTTTTTGGTGTGGCTTTTTGTGATTTCTTGGCAAGTTTACGTTCAGTAGGTTACCTTTGCTTTCTGAACGACAGGCACTCATACCATTTTATGAAAACTAATGCAAGGCGGTTTGCTGCTAAATCGCCCTCAGTGTGGTTCGAATGTGCCTTAAGACCCTTTACTTACTGTTACCTACTATATACCCACACTACCTCATGGCGTCGAAGAGGGTAATTTACATTCATCATCATCATCAAGTGCCGTGCCAGCTGGCTTAGGCGTTCATGGCTCTCCACAGATCTCGGTCTTTGGTTTTCTGGATCAACTCTGCTGCTGATATTTCTCCATGCCACCGTCTCAATCCATCCAGCATCATTTCTCTTGGTCTGCCTCTGCCTCTCTTCCCCTCGATCTTTCCAGTTGTTACGATGTTCTCCAATGCCTCTCTTCTCATCACGTGACCGAAGAAAGATGTTTGTCTCTGTCTTATTGTTGTATATAATGTTCTAGTTTCATTAGCCTGTTTCAGGCAGTCATCGTTAGTTACTCTAGCAGTCCAAGGAATTCGCAACATTTATATTAGGTTACATTATTTCTGTACGTACACCTCCCGAGTGCCGGCTTCATGGCTTAGAGGTTATGACTTTTCTCCGTAATCTCGTATACTCTCGTCGGTAACGTGATGACGGTGAGAATCAGCAGTGGTTCGAATCGTATCGGTAACTTACGGGGTATGTGAGCAGGCCGCTAAGATTGCAATGGAAAACTACTGAGCGTAATTTTGCCAAGAAATCAACATACAGCTGAAAGATGCTGGTGTTGACAGCGATGTCCTGTAAAGGATATGCCAAAAAAAAAAAAAAAACACCTCCCGAGGGGATTTACATTTCTCCAAAGCCCCGCCATATTTATTCTCTTAAACATGTATAAAGTATCTTATCCCATAGGAGGTTTCTCAGGTCGTCACAAACTACACACACGACAATAAGCTCGGGTTGTGACAAAGTGATGGCAGATGAAACGGCAGCGATCGATGAATCTTGGGATTCGCCCAGACAGAAACAAGAAACATTAATGAATTAGTGTTATCTTTCATTCGCTTATTTGCACTGCTTTTTGCTTTGTTTTTGTTTAAACAAGCACTTCTCTACTGGATATAGTTCTCTCAACTTTCTGGATATTTTAGTTACAATTAATTTCTACACGTTCCGTCCGTTATAGTTATTCAAGACCGCAATTAGTCTAAACAATTGGTTTTGATCATGCAGATTAGTAAGTCAGAGGTTAAAATCCTTACGATGAAAGTCCATCCTTGTGGATTTGTTTCGTTGCTCTGTATTTGCATATTAAAAACAATAATGGCATGCTTACGGTTAGATAATTGCGAATAGTGACACAAATAATAATTCGTCCTCTTTATATATGTTTTCACCCGAAGAAGAGATTAGAAATATGGAAACATAGATAACATTGCATTACAGGAAGGCCCCACTATACGTCACTTCGATTTACGTCGTTTCGCTACAATGTCGTTGTCACAATGGTATACATCTTCACTTTACGTCGCTACATTCCGCTATAAGGTCGTCACCTGTATTGCTATGCTGTTGCTGCGTTAACGTCGCCATCATACATTTTGTGCAGTGCGTTTTTCCAGCATTTTATAGTGTAATCACCCATAATCATGAATTCAAAGCACACAGTAAGTGCTGATAGTGTTTCTAGTTTAAGTGAACCATAAAAAGTATTACTCTTGAGGTGAAGTTAGATGTGTTACGTCGTTTTGAGGCTGGCGATCGGGCTGTTGATATCGGTGAAGTCTATGGTTTACCTTCAATCACTGTAAGGAAAATTCGTGCAGGTGCTGACAAAACCAAAGAGGGTCCTAAAAACGTAACCCCTTTGAGTGCTTCCATGATCACTCGTACCAGAAGTGCTCTTATGGAGAACACGGAAACAGTATTGGTCGTCTGGATTGAAGACCAGAACCAACGAAATATGCCTGTGAGCAAGATGGCTATCCAAGAGAAAGCAAAGTCTCTCCATGAAGATCTCGCTAAGAAAGCGGGTGAGAGCAGTACTAGTAGTGCTGATGATAGTTTTGGTGCAAGTCGTGGTTTTAATGCCTCTACGTCCCAATAACTCTACCACGCATCTCCAACACACCTCTATTTAGCCAATAAATATCAGCAACCATCAAAATAAACATTACATAATAGACTGTATTTCATTTAATTCAATGGGAAATAGTGTTTCGCAATACGTCTTTTCACTTAAAGTTGCGTTTTCCAAGAACGTAACCCCCGACGTTAACCATGGCCTTCCAGTATTTCAATCAGAGTAAACAGACTAACATTCTCCTTATATCCACTTTCATTCGTGCCAAGTGCAGCTGTACATTAACATTGACATTAAAGCAACTAACACTGGGTTGGTTATCAATTCAAAGAGAGTCAGCAATGAACATCAAAGTTAATGATTACGATGGGTGTGGGTCTGTTTATCTGTGACGCACGGAATGTAAAGGGATACTTTGTCAATGAAATGTCAACATTGCAGAGATATCCCGCACCGATTTGCATACAAGTACTGTAGATTTATTATTAAATGTTAGTAGCACGTCCTTGACAACTGTACTTGTAGTAATTATATATCTGTATGTACGTACATCAGCTGTGGTTTGGAGGATTGTGAAACGCGCAGTTTTTAATCTTATATGAAGTTTTTAACTCAATAGGATGTTAAAATCAGCAGATGGCGATTCGTAAGCAGCTCGTTGATTTCGATAGTATCAACATGGGTTATTCAGAAATCAATTGCCCATTACTGGTCGCAGAAATTGGCTAGAAAATAGCAATCAGCAAACATTCTGGGATTCATTGTGTCGCCATGTTAATGACATACTAACATGAATCCAATGAAATTACATGATGAAAGATGTTTCAAGCGTGACAGACTAAGCTAACACACCACGGGGGCTGTATGGTCTCGAGGTATGGTGTCCGCCTCGAGTGCTGGAGGTCCCGGGTTCAAGTCCCGGTGAGAACCGGAATTGTTTTCACGTGGACTTCTAGTAAAAACATTGCCCTGGTCTCTGGGTAGTGAGATTGGACGCCCGTGTGTATCGTTGCGCACGTAAATAATCCCTTGGCATTTGGAAATCGAAAAAGATTAGCCTAAGGGCGCTGCCCGGGCAAAATTCCGAGTTAAAAATCTACCCAAAGTATTTCAGGAACCTCGCCGGTGCTACGGAGTTCGTGCACTGAGCTGAGTTTCTCCAGGCTCAGGTTTGAATTAGGAGGAGAACGGAGCACTTATGAGTTACACCCGTGTGCCGTGATGTTGATTCATTGACTAAACTAAACTAAACTAAACTAAACCACTGAGCATGTTGCACGGCACGAGAAAGACATAAGTTTTTGCAAATCACAGGTATTTTACAGAATAATAATAACATGTGTAAGTAAGAAGGCAAGCTGGAGGTTGTGTCACAAAGTGACAGTTGGAGGGGAAGAGAGGCAGCAGGAGACAAAGAGGGAAGATGCTGGACAGTTTGAAATCATGGAGGAACGTCGGTATCAGAAATGTTAGTTAGTTAGTCGACAGATCATCCTCATTGCACATCGAACCATTCAGTCCATAAATGCTCGGATCCCCTCCTCAGTAAATCCCGCAGCGTGTAGCAGTTCTGTGTTGGTTTATTAATCTTCTTTGGCTTCCCGCGTAGTGTTCTTGTTTGGCCACCCCTATTTTAATTTGCTGTTCTCGCAGTCTGACCATGGTTGTAGATTCACAGTCATCACTTGGTTCTCGCAAAAGTCTTACTTCTCGTAGAGCATTCAGAATGTCAGCCTGGTCCGTGGCTTCTCCGCCTTCCACAGTAGCCTTACCAGTAAGCTTGTCAGTTCGCTCATTTCCTCAGAGACCCGCATGCCCTGGCACGAAACTGAAACTAATCTTTGCCAGCCGAGACCGCTTCAGAGACAGCAGCCACTCTCTTCGGATCCACCCCATCTCTATCTTCTTGAGCATGCTAATTGAATCACTAAGAAAACATGCAATAGTGAATGTCTGTGTCTTGAGCCATGTTGAGCCTCTCGGTATCAGAATTAACTGGGAGCGGAAGAGACAGAAGATTGTGGACATTCATGATCACCAACGCCAGACGCCATGGACTCTACGATAAAGTACGTAAGTCGAGGACCCTTTTATACACGTGAAGTCATTGGGTATAAGGTGCTAGCCCTATTTTGTAGACCAGCTTCCCACACAAAGTGTGGTCAATATTATGCCGACCTCCGTTACTTCTCAGACAATTTCCTGGCACTCAATATTAGGCTGGGTCGACTTGAGAGTCCACTTCATTGAAAATAAATACCCCGTCTTGATGGGGATACGATCACATGACCACGGGACCCTGCAAGCAATAGTGCTAGCTACTGCGCCACAACAGATCAAAAATACAACTTAAAAGTGAAATATTTCACGCACACAAATTGCCTGCCAAGACATGGAAAGGGAGAATAACTACGAGGGGGATTCACATGATAACCGTAGAAATGTGAAAGAAATTACAATAACTATGCCATTGTCTTGTAGTTAAAACTAGTCACAGTCAACCCGAGCTTATTGGCTGTTTGTAATTTCTTGGCAAGTTTACATTCAGTAGTTTGTCATTGCTTTCTGAACGACTGGCACTCATACCATATTATAAAGACTAACGTAAGGCGGTCTGCTGTCAAATTTCTCCCCCACCCACCCCCACCCCCACCAAAGTTTTGTTTCGAACGCGGTTTGCGGGATTACGAACTGCGTACGTTAAGCCTTCGCCACAGAGCCATCATTGTCCTGTAACCTGTCAATATTGTTGATAAGAATGTCAAGAGCGTTAAGCACGTGACATCACGGTACAGATGAACACGGTGACATCATAAGGACAGTTTAAAGATGGCCGCCCCAATGTTGACATTCACCAAAGAAGAACAGCGTTCTGTTATTCTTGGATGGTTTTTTTTTTTTTTCAGTGAATGGGTAAAACCTACAGAAATTCAACAGCAAATGGAGTTCCAGTATTGTGATGCATGCCTGTCAGTCTAACAAGTGTATGAGTGGAGTAGGAAGTTTTAAAATCGCGTATCTTCTGTGACTAACTGTTCACGAACGGGTGAGGCACACCGAGTAGTGACCCCACAGCCAATTTGTCTATAGGTATCCAAGCACTTTATCGGCGCTGGAAGGGGTGGAGATGGGGTACGGGGGGCTTCATTTAACGCAGTGGTGGCTATATCAGAAAATGATAGCTGCATTTGTTCTTAACATGTTTAGAATATATTCACCACATAAAAATACCCCACACATTTAAGGTTTTAATTCGAAACCCCCTCTCGTAAATCCACAAATTATGCTTGCATTATACTCCAAACACTGATTATACAATTTGCATTCAAGTTCCACAGTTCATATACAACAACTCCGCCTCAATGGTTGATGCCAAATGACAT
>OY992878.1:151595681-151645681 GCA_963921405.1 Cepaea hortensis | reverse complement strand
CAGGGAATGCTCCTCTTGGTGATAGATTCCCTATGGACAAGTGGGATGTGGTCGGGCGCCTGTGGGACTTTTACATGGAGACAATGTCATAGCGGGGGTTGGCAGGGGTTCTGGACGAATCTCAAAACTAAGAGAGAAGACAACGAGCACTTTTAATCAGATAGTAGTGTGAACTATTAGCAGTATGACTTTTCACTGGCTGTTGAAAGAGGGAAGGTGCGCGCGTGGGAATATCCTGAATGCGCGTGTGGGAATATCCTGAGTGCAGTGATGTGGGTTCTTATCTCAACTCTAATCAACTCACATGGTTTCACGTGGGTACTCAGGTCAAATGAAAACAAACCGCCTAGATGAGAATTCGAACTCATAACAACGGCGCCAGCAAACAAGCATCTAGTCACTACACTACAGTGGCTCCCATTATTAAAACACGTGTATATAATCCTTCATACTATGAGTTGGGTTCAAATGAAAACATTAAATGTTTGTTGTTGTTGTTGTTTTATTTTTGTTTGGTGTGAGTGTGAATATATTCTGAAAAAGTAAAGAACGAATCTATCATTTTTCTATTTGGTCACCACTGCATTCAATACACGTTCTGTAGAGTAGGTAATGTGCTTCGATTCCTGTAGCAAAACATTATCTTGGTCGCGTGTGTAACCACTTTAGGGTCACTACTCGGTGTGCCAGACTCCGTCATGAACAGTCTGTCACAGAAGTCACGCCGTTTTGAAACTTACTATCTCCACTCATTCACTTGTTGGACTGACAGGCATGTATCACCACTGTGTACCGCCATTCGCCGCTGAATTTCTATAGAGTTCACCTCTTCACTGATAACAAAAAAAAACAAAAACAAAAACAAAACAACGGATAACAGAATTCTGCTCCTCCATGATGCATGTCAATTGTGGGGCGGCCATCAGTAAGCTGTAATTATGACGTCACCATGTTGATCTGCGCCTTTAATGTCACGTGCTAAACACTGTTGACATCCTTAACAATAATATTGACAGCTTGCAAGACAATGGCATGTTTTTATAATTTCCATCACGCTTGTAAGGCCGTGATACTAATTTTACTGTTGAACTTTAGTTAGTTTCTCAATATCTTAAACCTGGCAGGCTGTGTTACTAGTTTTACTGTTGGAGTTTAGTTACTTTCTTAATATGTTAACCCTGAGTTAAGAGTCTTACTGTTGGAGTTTAGTTACTTTCTTAATATGTTAACCCTGAGTTAAGAGTCTTACTGTTGGAGTTTAGTTACTTTCTTAATATGTTAACCCTGAGTTAAGAATCTTACTGTTGGAGTTTAGTTACTTTCTTAATATGTTAACCCTGAGTTAAGAGTCTTACTGTTCAAGTTTAGTTACTTTCTTAATATGTTAACCCTGAGTTAAGAGTCTTACTGTTAGAGTTTAGTTACTTTCTTGATATGTTAATCCTGGCTGTGTTAATAGCTTTACTGTAAAAGTTTAGTTAGTTTCTCAATATGTTAAACTAACTTGTTACACTAACTAAGCTTCAATAGTAAAACGAGTAACACAGCCAATGTAATGTTAAACCTGGCTGTGTTACTAGTTTTACTGTTGTAGTTTAGTTAGTTTCTCAGTATGTTAAACCTGGCTGTGATATTAGCTTTACTGTTGAAGTTTAGTTAATTTCTCAATATGTTAAACTAACTTGTTACACTAACTAAACTTTAATAGTTAAACGAGTAACATAGCCAATGTAATGTTAAACCTGGCTGTGTTACTAGTTTTATTATTGTAGTTTAGTTAGTTTCTCAGTATGTTAAACCTGGCTGTGTTAATAGGTTTACCATAGAAGTATAGTTCAATCAATCATGTGCCATGCCGGAATGTATGGGCGGTCATGACTCGCCATTTCACTCGATCACCAGTGTCGTGGATCAGCTCAGTGTTCCTGTCTCGTCCATGCCATGTGGCCAAGCCATCCAGGTATTTTCCTCTTGGTCTTCCTCTTGGTCTGTTCCCCTCGATCTTGCCAGTTGTCACCAAGTTCTCCAATCGATTTCTTCTCATAACATGACCAAAAAATGTTGACTGTCTACGTCTAATTTCTCTAATCAGTTTACGATGTTCATTTGTCTCCTGTAGTACTTGGTCATTGGTTTTTCTGTCTGTCCATGGTATTCTTTGCATTTTCCTCAGAAACCACATTTCTGCAGCCATCAGATGCTTTTCAGCTTGACTGCTCATTGTCCAAGTTTCACATCCATACAAAAGAACAGGCTCTATGTATCCCCTCAACACTCTTTTTCTCGTTTCAATTGACATCTTTTTATTGGTCAGAATGTTTTTCATCTTGCTAAAGGCTACTTTCGCCATGGCGATTCTTGTTCTAATCTCTTCAAGGCATCTCCCATCAGATGTTATAACTGTTCCAAGATAATTGTACCGATTCACTTGTTGAAGAATATTTCAATATTTGAAGTATAGTTACTTTCTCAGCATGTGAAACCTGGCTGTGATATTAGCTTTACTATTGAAGTTTAGTTAGTTTCTCTATAGGTTAACCCTGGCTGTGTTACTATTTTTATTGTTGGAGCTTAGTTTCTTTCTCAGTATGTTAAACCTGGCTGTGATTGCTTTGCTGATCCGGCAGCTTCTGTGGCTTGTCTTGTTCCAGACGTATTGGTGTTACCTTTCCTCTGGAGTAAACTAGGCAGTCCGAGAAAGGGATCACGCTGCATGGGCAAAACATGGTCTCTAAATTCAGCCCAACCTTTGTGCTATGGAAAGGTATAATTCCATTTTACAAAGTATCGTCTGTCAAGACGGCAAGGTGCCAGTCAGTCAGTCAGTCAATCAATCACTCATGACTTTAGTGCTAGAATATTTTTTAACCTTAAGAAGGAGTTTTCAATTATCCAGATAATCATTTTTACTTTGCCCGATTCATTGTTCTTCATTCCCAGAAGTGCAGGGCTACTATGGGGAATTCTCCAGCTCTCACCTTGTGCTACAATCACCTCAAGGTATCATCTGGGACTCATGTTTTATATATGTTTCTTCCCGTGCCATGTAACTCGGCTGCCGATTCAATTAACACCTCTTCCATTGTTTCCATCTGGGACTTCATATCTTCCTTCAAGAATGTTAGCTAGACCAGACAATTTCCTAACACCGCCACCTCACATAATTGCTTCAAAAAGTTCTTAAACTTCTGGAAGTCTCATTTTTTCCACGTTATATCCTGTATATGAGAACATTACTTCTTGTTGTAATTTTTATTTTCGAAATTCGAGTTTAGATACCATTTGTGGACATAGTGTGGTCATTTTCGATATTAGAGTAAGAAAATGTCCCCAATTAAAACTAGTCTTGTGATTAGTTAAGTCAAGTACCAACATGACAGCACTAGGAATATTCCCATACGTACTCCATCATCACTTGCAACAGCCAGCAAAGTGTCCCAACACTAATGGTACCAGAAGTTTAGTTTAGTTTAGTTTAGTCGACAGATCAACATCACGGCGCACGGGTGTAACCCATAAGTGCTCCGTTCTACACCCAACTCAAGCCTGAGTCCGGAGAATCTCAGCGCTCAGTGCACGAACTCCGTAGCACCAGCAAGGAGTCTGAAATACTTTAGGTGGATTTTTAACTCGAAATTTTGCCCGGGCAGCGCCGTTAGGCTACTCTTTTTCGATTTCCAACTGCCAAGGGATTATTTACGTGCGCAACAATACAAACGGGCGTCTGATCTCACTACCTAGAGACCAGGGGAAATTTTGTTACTAGAAGTCCACGTGAAAACATTCCGGCCCTCGCCGGGGCTTGAACCCGGGACCTCCAGCACTCGTGGCGGACACCATATCTCGAGTCCACTCAGCCGCAAAGGTACCAGAAAACAATTTGCTTTTGTTGTCAGTCTGGCCTTTCCTCGGAAATGTGTGTGTCAACCATATCCTCACTCTCTGCAGCACTATTCTCTCTACATCGTATCTGTTCTTCTGCACTATACATAAGATTCATAAGGGTCCCGATCTGCACCATTACCCCACCCAGCCAATCTATCCACCTGCTCTTTACCAACAACTCCAGCATGACTTTGGGAAATAATCCAACAAATGCTCTCTTTTTTTAATTGTTAAATGGACGCCTGCCACTCTGCCAGATTCATGCCTATTTTCACCTTTTTCATCTTACTGTGTGAATCCGATGCAATCACAGCATGCGTATGTTGTTTGTCCTGCATACCATCTGAAACACAGACATTTTAAAAGTTCATTCTTGGGAGTAAATTTCGAATAATGACGGGTACTTTGGCCATAGCAAATGCCACAGTGGCTTGTAAAAAAACATTCATGGAGGGGCATGATCCCTTGTAGAAGAGGGACGTGTCGACCAGCAAGGATATGGACACAGGGCACCGCAGACACATTAGGCTTGAGTGTGCATGAGGCAGGAGACATGGCAATATATCCAGAGGCTTATAGACGCGTCGGGATGAGAGTGAAGTCCTTACAGGGTATGCTGTATGATGATGATGATTGGTCCTGCTAATTTGTAGCGAACTAATGATTCCATCGTATGTCGTCAACAAGAAGATTAGCAGAGCTTACAATTAGAGATACGGGAATGGTATGCCAGCACCTGTTTTACTTAATCAAGAATTGACAGTTCTCAACTAGTAGGAGACAAGTTTGTTTGTTTGTTTGTTTGTTGTTTTTTTTTTTTTGGGGGGGGGGGCCTCGCTTTGAACACTCAAGCGTAGTCCATACACTCCACTGGGCATACTTTTGCCTGCAAATTTGCTGAAAATCTTCTGATTGCTGTAGAAATTTTGTTTCTGAGGAGAATGCAAAAAATACCAAGGACAGAGAGAAAATCCAATGACCAAGTCCTACAAGAAACAAATGAAAACCGTAAACTGATTAGAGAAATTAGACGTTGACAGTCACAATATTTTGGTCACGTTATGAAAAGAAATAAATTGTAGAACTTGGTGACAATTGGCAAGATCCAGGGGAAGAGAACAAGGGGAGAGCAGAGAAGCAAATACCTGGATGGCTTGGCCACGTTGTAAGGTCGAGACAAGAACACTGAGCTGATACACGAGTCTGGTGATCGAGTGAGATGACAAAACATGACTGCGCACGCTTATCGACATAGCACAGGATGTTGATGCGCTTTCCCTGTTACTAGCGTACCTCGCCATCAGGCGTCCCCAAGTCAAGGGACGAGAAGACAATATTTTAGTCCAACTTACCGGATTTAACCACTTATCTCGGCATCAGCACACCGGACGTTTAAAAACGAGCCTTCTTATCCATTCGGCCATGCTGACTTCCTTGAAACAATTTTATGTGCAGTTTATTAAATTTGAAGCACAGTTTTTAGTCTGATAATGTGGCTCATGATATCCTAAGAATTAATACTGGACGTTAAATATTCTGGGGATGAGAATGAAGACAATCTGTCTATTCGCCTCATTGATGGAAGCTGCAGTAACATGTGAATCTGATAAATCTGGTCTTTGGGTACCTGCGTTAATATCCTTGGCTTCACTTTAGAGCGCAGGTAACACAGCTGACATCAATTATAGAACTTAGCAATATTATGAACAGATAAAGCTAGGAGTACGACAGGGGTGTGTCTTGTCACCCGATCTCTTCTCCCTATTTAGCGAAGTAATAATGACAGAGATCAAAGAGAAGCCAGGAATACTAATCGGAGGTTATAATATAAATAATATACGCTATGTAGATGACACAGTATTGGTAGCGGATAATGCAACAGACCTACAACAATTGTTGGACATTGTAGTAACAGAGAGTGCACATAAAGACTCTCCTTGAATATCAAGAAAATAGTAACAATGGTGATATCAAAGAAAATGGGGACACCAAAATGTGACATAGAAATAGAAGGGGAAATTCTCAACCAAGTGGATAATTTTAAATACCTAGGGGCACTTATAACATCAGATGGAAGATGTACAACAGAGATTGAGAGCAGAATAGGGCAGACAAAAGCCGCATTTCAGAAAATGAAGAGTATCTTATGCAATAAGTCGCTATCAATGAATGTAAGAAAGAGAGTGCTAAAATGCTAAATAGAACCAGTTTTGCTGTAAGGCAGCGAATCTGGGAATGTAAATAAACAAATTAGGAAGAACTTAGAAGCAACAGAGATGTAGTGCGAGTTGCGAATTCCTTGGACTGCCAGAGTAACTAACAACGATTGCCTGAAAGAGGCTAATGAAACTAGAACACTATGTACAACAATAAGAAAGAGACAAACAGCTTTCTTTTGTCATGTGATGAGAAGAGAGGCATTGTAGAACATCGTGACAACTGATAAGATCGAGGGGAAGAGAGGCAAATGCAGACCAAGAGAAAGGATGCTAGACGGATTGAGACGGTGGCATGGAGGAATACCATCAGCAGTGTTGATCCAGAACAACAAAGACCGAGATCTGTGGAGAGCCATAAACTCCTACGCCAGCCAGCAGGGCACTTGATGATGATGAGCAATATTGTTGTTTTAATCATCTTGTGTGAGAATCGGGTACGTGCAAGGGACAGTTAATAACTGGTGGAGCAGTCTTGACCTCTTCTTGTATGATGGTTGGTTTCCCCTTGTATCAAAATGCCTCATTGTTGTATTCGATTTTCATGAGCATAAGCTGTATCCATTTTTGTAAAATGTTGTATTTCCTTTGTGATCAACACCATGTTCATTTTCTATGCAATGTTTCGTTTAGTAGTTTGCCGTTGCCGCTCTCCGTGGCCAAGGTCTTACGGACGCGATTCGTAACCCGCTTATCTGCTTTCGAAACGCATCTGCGTCCGATTTGGCAGCAGAGTGCGTTGCGCTAGGGTTTTAAAGTGTTGGTTTGGGAGCCGGTCGTTCAGAGAGCGATGGTAAATTACTGAACGTAAACTTGACAAGACATCAACAACAGCAGTAAAATGCTGGTGTTGACAGCGATGTCCTGTAAATAGGATATGCAAAAAAAAAAAAAAAAAAAAATTGCCGTTGCTTTCTAAACGTGTAATCAACGTTTAAGCCCGAGTTAATGCCGGTGTAGGGATTCTCACCTTCAACGCACCGGAAGTTTATGAGCCAGCGCTCGTATCCATTCTACCACGTCGACTGCTGGCGTGCCCATTTTTTTTTTTTTTTTTTTTGCATATCCTTTACAGGACATCGTGGTCAACACCAGCATCTTTCAGCTGCATGTTGATTTCTTGGCAAGATTACTCTCAGTAGTTTGCCATTGCTTTCTGAGCGGTCGGCTCACATACCCCGTAAGTTACCGATGCGATTTGAACCACTGCTGATTGTAACCGTCATCACGTTACCCACGAGAGTATACGAGATTACGGAGAAAAGTCGCTAACCTCTAAGCCACGAAGCCGGCGGCGTTCCCATTAGCTCTGGAAAATAGACACAGTGACACTATGGTACTTGTCATGATGTCCCAATTAAGCTTGATGTCTTCCCTGCCCTAGTGGAGATAAAGAGAAAAGGGGTTGAAGCACTGCGACAACGAGGAAGCTGAATCTGAGGCTTCAGTTAACCAAAACTGTTAGGATCTCAAGTAGCACAACATGTACATACGCTCAAGCCATGGTAAACAAACATGCATAAGCCAGTCTCCCAATCAGCCCACAATCATATACCTATCGAGCCCAATCACACAAGAGCGCGTACTCATACACAAACTCTCTCTCTCTCTCTCTCTCTCTCTCTCTCTCTCTCTCTCTCTCTCTCTCTCTCACACACACACACACACATACAACGCAAACCCACATATACGCACACATAAATATACATATATACGTATAAATTACTGATAATTAAGAGACAGAATTGAAAAGGCACATAAGAGCATGTACTAATTCACAATCTCTCTCTCTCTCTCTCTCTCTCTCTCTCTCTCTCTCTCTCTCTCTCTCTCTCTCTCTCACACACACACACACACACACACACAAAGTCTCAAAATAAAAGTCTTGAAAGTCAAGAGGATCGACTTCATTGCACCGGGTTTTATCCCATATGGCTCGGTCTCTTTCCACAGAGCGGCCTACTGAATGTGTCGCACACAGCACGAACTTCGTAGCTCCAGCGACGACCCCTTGCAGCCTCCTAAAAAAATGCACTTGTGAACCGAAATATAAAGATGGTATTTATGAGTCACGGTGGGTAAAAAAGAAAAAAGCAAAGTAGCTCAAAAGAAAGCGTAATACGTAAAGATATTGCCTGGATTATATATTTTCGTGCATTTAATATTAATTAACGTAATCCTACTCCTCGCTCTTCGTTGATGAATGTGCATAAAAACTGTCAAAATAGGAATCTTTAGCACAAATTTAACTACCCAAAACTCCCCTGGTTAAAATGGTAACCGATGTTTTATGTATTAATATTCAGCTGTACACAGTATATTGATGTTTCCCGGCGAGTCGAAGGCAAGTCTTTCAGCCCATTACAATTGCTATTGTGTTTATTTATATTTAATCTTTAAGCTCCACTCAATGAGCCGGCGGTGTTTACACGTCCAAGCTTAGGCTGGATCGATCACACGACGTACACTGGAGGTATCTTGCAGACTCTTTACTATTTGAATACCGGGCTTCCTGTGGTTTGGTATGTTCTCAGTTTTATCTTTCCACCGGGAGTTGCAGTGGTGTAGTGGCTAGTGCGCCTGCCTACAGGCCCGTTATTAATGTGTTCGAATCCCTATAGAAGATGGGAATTGTATGTGCGTTTGTGTGTGTGTATGTGTGTGTGTGTGTGCGCGTGTGTGTGTGTGTGTGTTTGTGTGTGTGTGTGTAAAGTGGCACGGGCTCCTTGGTCGACCAAATCTAAATGGGTACCAGAAAATAAATGTCAGGGAGTCTCCGTGGCGAAGTGGTCAAGCCGTTTGACTAAGGCTAAGAAGGTTGTGGGTCGACATGTCATAACGAAATCTCGAAAAGGTTTGTCAGCAATGAGAGTCATGGCGACTGCCAATATCGAGCAAAGACTGCTAATACTTCTGTTCCAAGGACTTGTGCTTTCACGCATCGAGTATGCCCTGGCCATCCTCACTGTCAGCCCTACACATATTGGAAGACTTGAAAAGATACAAAACGAAGCCATGCGCATCATTTTGGGCTGCACGAGAGACACCAGCTGTGTAGCAATGAGATACCTCCTTGACTTCCCGACAATGGAACACAGGATCAAGATCTGGAGAGCTCGTGCATACTTAAAAATAAGTGCAGATGAGCAGCACCCTCTGCATGACGCTCTATTCGGAGAAAAGGGTGACAGGCTAAAGAGGGGCAAATCATGGATGGGTCGGGCGGAAGATGTCGTCAGACAGGTCTGCAGTCTCACCAGTATCAACCCCGGCAAGGAATGGGTGCAGGTGCCTCCAGCTTTTAAGTGCACTTTCTCCAGCATTATCACACTCGACAGACGGTGCAGAGAGCAGAACCCCGCCGCTGTCAATGCTGAGGTTAACGCGCTCATCTATGAACACTCAGATAGCCCCGAAGTGCTCATCTATACAGATGGATCTGTTGTAAAGCAGCAGAGAAGTGCGTGGGCATTTACAGCCCGTTCAGCGGACCGAACCGTTTAAGAATCCAGTGGTGCCCACTCTATGACCACGAGCAGCATGACGATGGAGGTGATGGCAGTTACACAGGCTTTCATATGGCTGGAATCACAGCATTATACCAACGTGTGTGTACTAAGTGATTCAATGAGCATGATTCAGAAGGTCGAAGCTGGATCTGTACGTAGACAGTGGACTGAGTCGCTGCGGAATTCTGTTGTTCGTAAAGTCACCGTCATCTTCGTCCAGGGACATGCGGGAGTCGAGGGAAATGAACGAGCTGATAAACTGGCTGGCTCTGCACTCCCTGTAGATGGCCAGCCCATGGATCGTGCCGATGTTATTAACGTCCTTAAAGATATGGCGAGAACAGAGGACTTTGACGTCAGTGATTCCACATCGCTGTCCAGGATGAAAGACTTGGGAGTAAGAATCGGCACAGCCAGACGCGAGAGGTACATCGGGAAAACAAAGCGCCTCGTCAACCAACACAGAACTGGCACTATTAGCCACCGGACGCTGATGCATATGCTGGGGGGAGGATCTGAGCACCTATGGACATGTCCGGAGTGCAATGAAGATACCCCAACTGATAACTGATAACTGAACTGAGGTTGTGGGTTCGATTCCCAGCCACGTCCTTCGGTTCACAAGTGCACTTTTTTGGAGACTCCTTGGGGTCGTCGCTGGAGCTACGGAGTTCGTGCTTTGTGCGACGCTTTCCGCACTGCGGAAAGAGACTGAGCCATATGAGATAACAACCCGGTGTAATGAAAACATCCCTATCCACTGTTAGCGACTTTTTTTTAACAATAAATGTGAGAAGTAAAGGAGGCATTCTTGTTATTAACAATATCAAGAATTGTGTACCTGTATGTCTGTAAAAGTATGTGGTTAGGACCATTAACCCATACGCATCAATGTGTAGAAAAGAGCCCTTTACTTACCTTTCCGCTATCTGTTTACATCGTATCATTTGGTAGAAACACATGATTACTTTAAAATGATATTCTACAAGGTAAAGACATGAAGAAATATACACGTGATGTTTAATTGACTAGGACTAGATAATTTCTAGTGTAAAAGCAGTGTGTATACACGTTTATTCATGAAAAAACAGACTGGTTAAATATTGACTTTCGCTAGCAGTAAAGGTCGGATTGGTTTTGGCTGTTATTGCATACTGATATCTCCGTAAGCGCTCCATCTTCTTCCTATAAACAAGATAAGTGAAATCTCTACACAGTGCATGAACTTTTTAGCACAATGAGTTCGTGCTTTGTGCGACGCTTTCCGCGCTGTGGAAAGAGACCGAGCATATGGGATAAACCCGGTGGCAATGAAATCGACCCTGTCGACTTTTAAGCCACTTTTTAAAAGTAACAATTGGAGTTCCCTATTTGCCAGTCTATAGCTATTTAAAAGGTTCCCTGAGAGTGTGTGTATCGACAAGAGACAGACAGATAGAAGATATGGAGACAGTGAGAGAAAGAGAAGGGAGAGACTGAGAGAGAGAGAGAGAGAGAGAGAGAGAGAGAGAGAGAGAGAGAATGAGATAGATAGGGATAGATATGCCAAGTGTTTATTGTATGTATAACTATAGGGTCTAGTTTTAATGACCGTGCAGTATTTGAAAATATTGCCCTGTCCAAGTTTTGTATTTACCTATTATGTTGCATGAAATTTACAGAGGGTGAATACAAAACTTGGACCGGCAATATTTTCAAACACTGCACAGTCATTAAAAATACACCTTATATTTGCTATTCTATAGGCATGCGAAAAGAAATATGTGAGTGTATGTGTGTGTATGTGTTTGTCTGCCTGCATGTGTGTTATTGTTGGAAATCCCCGTGAAAGTGCGCTTACAATCCATAATTTGAGTCATTTTCTCACGCCTGCGGCCTATTTAGTGGAAGGCGCTTCTAGGTAATTAATTCTGGGATTTCTGTTCAACTAATCCTTCCTGTCGTCTGGCCTTCTTGTGTGTACTTTGGCAGATTGTGTTTAAGTTATCGCAGACGACTAATACCCGGCTTGTGATGGCGCCTCCGCCCAGCAGCCTGGAGATTTAGCCGGAGACATCGTTAACTGACCAGGGTGGATCATGAGCTATCGTTTTGTTGACATTTGTGCTGCACGGGTTAGATCCCTTGGCAGTCACAATGCTTCATTCAGAACGTGTAGAATATGGTAAACAGGGTTTAATTGACCTATTAGAATCATAAATCATCCTTGTCTAACGCGATGTGTTTATTATTTCTCCATCTTGTGTATATGATTTCTCAAATATATAATATAAGAGCACCTGGTTGTTCTTTTTTCCCAGGACATACAGGTCTGATGGGAAACGACCAGGTGGACAGGTTGGCAGATTCTGCACCGTTGATTGGGATATTGTGCATGATAAGGCAGATGTGGTCAGATCCCTTTTTGGGATCATGTGTATATCACGGAAGAACAGATAGATCATCATAAGCTAGATAGAATGGTTTGGCGGAGAGTGAACAGAATCTTGTCAACAATCAGTTCCACAAGTAAAGGGTTGATGGACACATAATCAGATTTCAACTAGTACCTTTAGTATAGGGACTCTTCGCTGGTTGTTGTGATGTTGATTCTTGTCTCATCCAACTCATCCATTTATTCCATCAGTCGGTCAGTCGATCGGTTGACTGGTCGGTCCATATGTCCGGCCGTCCTTCCATCTGTCTGTCTGTCCGTCCGCCCGTGCGTCTGTCTGCTTGCCTGTTTGTCTGTGAGTTAGCATGACGTTTAATAATAATAATATAACCAAAATAGAAACAAAAAAACAAATATCAATCATGTTAATAGACGTATATACTGATCTCCTGTCGCCATCTCACCCGGATAACGTCTCGTTCACGAAGAGTTAAATTAAAAGCAAACATGTAAACACCCACACACTCAACACAAAAAACGACATTCTCAAGAGGCAATAATATATGGGACGAACTTTCATTAACTCCGCCGTGATTGCATCCACGCAGAGCTGGTACATTTTTCAGGGTTATTCTCAATGTGTTTATAAAGTGGATGCGTTAAAGGTCATGCCACGTAACCCCGAAATGCATCTCTGGGGACATGGTATCCAAACTCACTGTCTAAATGTTATTAGTGACTATAATTATCGTAATGTCTGGTCTGCGCTCATTGATCATTCATTATGTTACTGATGCCGATGCAAGACAAACTGAGAATACTGGAGGAGAGGTTGCAGCAACTAGGTCTGGAAATCCTCAGAGAAAAGTCATCGGCAATAAACAATGTAAATTACAGTCGGTTGCCCGTTGTGATAGACCACTGCAACCATGTATAAATAAGCTAATGTTGATAGCAAACAGAAACAGAACTAGAGAAACAATCAGATAGCATAAGGAGTCTTAGTTGTGTTTCTGACATTTGTGGAAATCAGAAGAATTTAATACAATTACAAACTAATAATTGTTACCACTAATGTCAATGTTTATAATAGTTGTGTTCGACATACATTTTGCGGAAATCCAATTTTGAATTCAAATACACAAATGATACGTCATCCATTGAAGTAAAACTAAGATGTTAGAACAGTTATGTCTGTTGCAAGATACAGTGAAAATAACATCCCCTTTCTGAATATTAAAAAGACAATAGCAACCCCGACGGACAAAACTTGGGTGCCAAACAGACACTACAATCAACAAAGAGGAACGTGTAAATGTCACAAACTTTGACAATCTTGGTTCCATAATTAACTGATTCAGTGCCAGAGGATATTATATCGCCAGATGCGACTTCCCATTTGGACAGAAGGACTGTAGATCACTATACTAGGGTCATCGTATTATTTGTTTTGTTTCATGATATCGTCCGCAATTTCAACACTCAGTTAACGGAAATATATATTATAATATAGGGTGTATTTTTAATGACTGTGCAGTTTTTGAAAATATTGCCGTTCCAAGTTTTGTATTTTCCCTCTGTGGAGTTAATGCAACATAATAGGTAAATACAAAACTTGGAACGGCAATATTTTCAAAAACTGCACAGTCATTAAAAATGCACCCTTGTTCTTGTTATTGTGTACCATGTTTGGTCTAAACTTGCTTTTTATTTGGCACTGAATCAGTTAGCAACAATGGGGACTTTTTGACTGAAGCCAGAATGCCACTGGTCCTAACAAGACAGTAAATAAACACTGACAGTCTATGGCACAACACCGCCAAACAATTGACAGCCGCATGTTTGACAACATGCGTCTTTCCGGAGGCAACAAACGGACATGATTTATTAACCATCTCACAATCACTGCAGATTACAGTCAAGGCTTTTGTACTTAAATGTTGCGGAATAATTCATAGTTTACAGTGGATCAAGAAGAATAAATATACTGACCAGAAAATAGATGATAACTGACTCACAAGCAGTATCCTGAACGAAAAGTGAGAAACGCTGACAATATTAAACGCTGCACGGGAGTCTCCGTCTCGAAGTAGTTACACCGCCTGCCTCGCAATCCGAAGGTCATAAGTCCGATTCCAGTTAGATCGCTCGGCTCACGAGTGTAGCTTTCTCGGAGACTCCTGAGGGTCGTGGCTGGAGCTACGGAGTTCGTGATTTATGCGACGCTTTCGGCAGGCCGCAATGCGGAAAGGGTCCGAGCCATATGGGATAAAACCCGGTGCACCCTTGCCTTTCAAACCCCTTATATTTTTTATTATAAACCCCTTATTATGTTTACACCACAGTGATTTGAAAACAACAGTAACGCAATGCGTGCTACCTGGCAGAATAGGCTGAGGACGGGCAACACGATGGTAGTCGCAGGACTCGAATGACAACATGGACATGACAATTCATAAGACAGCACTAACTGCAAATCTTGATGAATGCGACATTCTGCAAATGATGTGGTTTGTAATGATGAATGTCAAAGCAGTTTAATTTGCATGAATGCACAAACAATGAGAACAATACAAGTTTACAGACACTTTGCCGAATTAACAGACGATAGTTTGCTACATTGTGCTTCAAACAAAACATAATAACTACAACCCATTACGGTGGTGAATGTTTTGAAATTTTTTTTTTGAAAAAGCCAGTGAAATTTTTCGGAGACTCCCGTGGGTCGTCACTAAAGTTACGGTGTTCGTGTTTTGTGCGACGCTTTCCGCGCTGCGGAAAGAGACCGAACCATATGGGATAAAACCCGGTGCAATGAAGTCGACCCTGTCGACTTATAAGCAACTTATTATAAGCGGTGGTGCATGTGACTTTTCAGACAAATTAGCGCAGTAAATGGTCGCCCACAATGGGTGCATGTAAACACTTGGTTATTTTCACCATCTCGCACCATTTGACCTCTAACATCTCAGCGTATGACCTATCTACAATTATTTCATCCTTTGTGGTTATTTCATTCCTAATCGATTCCCTCTACACAACGCGACCAACGGTGATTTACTCCCAAATTACAATATCAAGCCTGTATCAGTTATGTCCTGCTTACACTCATCTTTGTACAGTATTAGAGGCCGACCCCGATATATTTTACCAGCAAAAGTATGTACTAGAAAATTAATTATAAGCAGTCATTAACGGGTGATTGTAACATGATGGGGTGAGTTCCTCATCACCTGCCGTTATTTCTGGGTTCTAGTGTAATGTACTTCCCTCCCACTTTCTGTCGAACGTCTTATACGAGAAAATGGACAACAGACTACAAACTCTTAATTTACTATCTCTAATCTACTTCTGAGACATCCGAGGAAATGACCTAACTCTTCTTCAACGAAGAATTAAAAAATAAAATAATTTAAATTGTCGAAAATGTTCCTCTATGACAAACCTGGATAAATGTTGAAGGAAGCTGTTAGAAATGCCCCAGACTTCTCTAATTATAAGTGAGAGCAGTCTTGTTGGATCTTATCATCACTACGATTGCTGAAGAGCAGATATGTAAAGTCATAAAATTGTGGATACATTTGTGTCTCAGATTGTGTAGGAGGTCACCTGATTGACGTAGGACTCCTCTCTTAGGTACTCGACCGTGGTCACTAGGGATGAGCACTTCACTGGCACCTCTTGTTAAGTAGCTGCGAGTGGTCACTTTCATCTTGATGGGGACTTCTGAGATTTCAGGATGTCCCCACTTCCTGATCCACCACTCGCCTTCAGGATGCCTTCTGAGATTCTAGACACTCGACTCGCTTCGAAGAAAATCTTCAGTCTGGACTATGGCTCAGGCGAACTCACGATGTAGTCTCCACTTGACTAGGCGAACGCTTGATGTTGCAGAGCCGTCTTCACGCTCTTGAGGACGCCGATCCCGACAATAACAAAAAGTGAGAGTCCTTCAATAATATTATAAATGTTCATTATGTTCTGTTGTAGATCTTCCTCGGTTTTCAGAGACGAAACCTGGAACCCACCCTTCTTGTCCGGTGGTCTGACGTGAGCTGTTTGTTTTTCTTCAGACTGGGGATGGGGGGGGGGGGGGGTCTGATTGAGCTAAACATCAATTCAGAACAAAGTCCCGAGAAAGAAAGCAATGACAGGAACGATTATTCCAATTCCAATTCCAATTCCAATTTTCGAAGAAAAAAATAATTCAAAATTCGGTCTCGTCTAACATCCTTCCTCAGCGTGGGTTATTGTTGCCGATTATTCACCCTTCACGAAGTTTATAACAATCCACATATTTTACCGTTTCATGGGAAACAGAAGTGTTAACTATAAGGTAATGAAACGACGTTACTTCTGTTCAAACTTATTCAGGGAAAGGATAAAAATAGCCTCGATTGACTGTGCTTGCGATGGTGGCAACGTGGAAAGATTTAAAATGATATGAGTAACGAAAATCTCTTGAAAGTGACACACTCAGGAAGAGAACTGCTTGCTCGTATCAGAAGTAGAGAATCTAGATTCTTTACGCATGTCGTGAGATGGGTAAAGTGAAACATGTGAATACAGGAAGATAGGTGGCGGAGCAAGAGAGTGGAAGGCCAACAGAGAAGAAAGTAGATAATCTGACATAGAGAAACATATTTATCTGTAATGATGATGCGTGACAGGAGACTGTGGAAATATATGTCGATCAACCCACACGGAATGAACTGTAAGAATACCACTGCAAGTTCTGAAACCCACAGTCAAGGAGAAGTATAGGGAAATAAAAGAGAGGGAGAGAGAGGGAGAGAGAGAGTGAGAGAGAGAGATAGGGAGGGAGGGAGAAAGGGAGGGAGAGAGAGAAATGGAGAGAGGAAGAGAGAGACGTGTCGACCAACGTCAAATGGTATGGGCGAAAGGTAAAGAGGTGTGAAGCTGTTTAGTTTAGTTTAGTTTAGTCGACGGATCAACATCACGGCACACGGGTGTAATCCATAAGTGCACCGTTCTACTCCTAACTCAAGCCTGAGTCCGGAGAATCTCAGATCAGTGAACGAACTCCGTAGCACCGGCGAGGATCCTGAAATACTTTGGGTAGATTGTTAACTCGAAAGTTTGCCCGGGCAGCGCCGTTAGGCTACTCTTTTTGGATTTCCAACTGCCAAGGGATTTTTTTTACGTGCGCAACAATACACAAGGGCGTCCGATCTCACTACCCAGAGACCAGGGGAAATTTTGTTACTAGCAGTCCACGTGAAAATATCCTGACGCTCACCGGGACTTGAACCCGGGACCTCCAGCCCTTGAGGCGGACACCCAGACCACTCAGCCCCCCCCCCCCCCCGAGATGTGAAGAAACATAACGACCAATACCAAGCTATTAGACTATAAGATGAGCGACAGGAAGCTGAGTACAAATACCAAACATGATGGACTAGTAAAGAGAGGCGGGAGTTTGTGGATAAAGATAACAACCAATACCGAACTTCATAACTTATAAGAACATAGACTTGGGAGTAGGCTGCGAAGAAACATTATGCGAGAGAGAGAGAGAGAGAGAGAGAGAGAGAGAGAGAGAGAGAGAGAGAGAGAGAGAGAGAGGCGCGAGAGGAAGAGAGACAGACAGACAAACAGACAGACAGACAGACAAACAGAAAGACACAGACAGACAGACAGATTGGCATGCAGGCATAACAGAGAGGCAGACAAACAGACAGACAGACTAGGAGGAGGATAGAAAGAGAGACAGAAGGAGAAAAATAGAAGGAGAGAGACAAAAGGAAAGAGAGAAGGGGAGACAGTGAAAGAGAAAGGGAGATACAGAGGGAGAGATAAAATGAGAGACATAAGGAGAGAGACAGAAGGAGAAAGACAGTAGGAAAAAGAGAAAGGAGACAGTAAAATAGAAGGGGAGATACAGAAGGAGAGAGCGAAAGAGATGCAGAAAGAGATGGATGGCGAAAGAGAGACAGTAGGAGAAAGAGATAGAATAAGAGAGATGTGGAGAGAGAGAGAGAGAGAGAGAGAGAGAGAGAGAGAGAGAGAGAGAGAGAGAGGGGGGGGGAATCAATAGTCACAAAATCACACACATAACATAAGTTAACAAAATATATATGTGTAAAATGGAAAGATACAATAACCTATCATAGATAACAAAGCAGAGAAGTGCGCTACATTCAAATGTTAACGACCATTCATCAAGGGGCATTAGAAGGCAAAAGTAGTGCTTAAATATCAAATGTTAACATATGCATTTTTGTAGGAGTTCCTTTGAGCTACCGCTGTCAGTGCCGTCTCAATTACCATTACAATAATTACCGATTCCCTATTATTTAAATGAACAGATCTGGTGATTAAGATGTAAAAATATTAGTTGGCAGGGGTGCATATTATCCTCTTGATTAGCCTACAGATACCCCCATTATAATCATTAGTTATTGAATCAGTTAGCTAATTGGCATAAATTTGTTCTCTGAAAACCGATTGGTAATTAGTTTGATTAGAGCTACTCAATAGTTCTCACGCTGTTGTACACGAATAGTAATAGTCAAGTGTCCCGAGACCCCTTTTTATAAATGGTCAAGCATCCATTGACTCCCATATTTTATAATAGTCAAATATCCCGCAAAACTGTTTATAATAGTCTAGTATCATGCTATCCCCTTTTACGGTAGCCAAGTACCCTGCTACCCCACATTATACGAGGGGACGTCAATAAGTAAATCACAAATGGCTGTAGAAAAATAACTAAAGATGATAACTTGAAACCAGGTTATTTTTATACATACATTGTCCCTTTATTTCTCAACATAATTTCCACCAACATTGATGCACTTATCCAATAGTTGTATCAGTTCTCCCAAACCGGCAGCGTAGAACTGCGTGCTCTGTTTTCTAAACTACGGTTTCACTTCACATTCAACTTCGGCGTCATTCGTGATATGTCTCCCTCCAAGGTGGGTTTTCAGTGAACTTAGCCCCTTGTGATTTCCAGTAAAGCGGTGCATAGTTGGGTAGAAAACGTTACGAGGGCGAGTCAATAAGTAAGTCACACAGTTCTGTGGGATGGCAGGTAAATGAAAACAGGCACGCAGATTTATGCAGCCGGTTTGGGAGGACTGATAAAACTATAGGATAAGTGCATCTATGTTGGTGGAAAATATGTTGAGAAATAAAGGGACAATGTATGTATAACCATTTGTGACTTACTTATTAACTTACCCTCGTAATAACCACGTACTCCATAATCTTTATTTTCTTCTTTCTCTTTTTCTTCGTGCCTTTTTAAAGGGAAATACATCACATTTTCTTATGCTCCTCTTACAACAGTGTGTCCGACTTCGGCAATTATTTGTGTCAGTTCTAATTCTTCTAGACAGATTTCATACACGGTAACAGACCATGAGTAGGTTTACTTTTTCTAACAATTTTGTCAGGGCGGGGAATTTCCCGCCCACTCTTCACGATTTCCAGCAGCGTAAGTTACTTAAAGTGCACAATTTGAACACACCTTCTGTTTTCCCCCCGTTATCTCACTGCCTAGAAGATAAAGGGGACAAGTTCTTCACAACTTCATTTTATATTGTACACATTCTCTACAACTCACTTTTATATTAGAAAAGTTCTCTAGAACTCCCTTTTATATTACACAAATTCTCCACCACCCCCTTTAATATTATACAAATTCTCCAGAACAACACTTTTACATTACACAAATTCTCCACAACTCACTTTTATATTATACATATTCTCCACAAATCACTTTTATATTAGACAAGATATCCACAATTCCATTTTATATTAAACAACTTCTCCACATCCCCCTTTTTTAAATACATATTCTCCACAACTCCCTTTTATATTAGACAAACTCTCCACAACTCCTTTTTATATTATACACATTCTCCACAACTCCCATTTACATTATACAAATTCTCCGCAACACCCCTTTTATGTAATACAAATTCTCCACAACTCCCTTTGATATTAGGCAAATTCACCACTGTCCCCTTTTAGATAGACAAGTTTCGAATCGATTCGATATTTACGAAATAAAATATGTTAATCACGCCAACGTGCTTCTACAGCGTTGATTATAATTTAGATCCGTTTCTTTTTCGGAGTTTGATTTTCTTTCTCTTCTTTATTTTCGGGTTGTAACTTATTTCCAGTTCATCAGATAATCTTTTGATTACGTTCTGTGTGCAAGCATCCCCACAATGGAATTTAGATCTTTGCTTTGTCAAAATATTCTCGCAGCTCCCTTTGTTCATTATTATACTGATACATGATAGTAATAATGTTCGATGGTGTTGTAAAACTCCTTTTCATATTAGACATTTTATATATCACTGGCCTAGGTGTTAGCGACTTTCTCCGTAATCCCGTTTATCCACTTGCGCAAACGTAGCTGAGCGAGAATCGGTAGCGGTTCTCGCCGCGCCCGTTACTTACGGGATATGTGAGCCGGCCGCTTAGAAAGCAGTGGCAGACTACTGAGCGTAATCTTGCCAAGAAATCAACAACAGCGGTAACATGTTGGTGATGAGAGCGATGTCCCGTAATAGGATATCTTCTTCTTCAGCGTTCCGAGCCATTGAGGTTCTTTGCTGCAAATACAATCCGTCTCCATTCGTCTCTCTGGTGGACCTTCTCTTGCCAGTCGTTGATTCCAAGTGCTTGTAGGTCTGTACATGTATTATCTCTCCACCGCCTTCTTGGTCTACCTCGGGGTCTACGGTCATTTATTTCCTGAGTGTAAGCGAGTTTTGTTTCCCTATTATCTTCCATTCTTTCTATATGCCCCAGCCATTGTAGTCTATTAGCCTTCATGATACCAGTGATTAGCGGGGACTTAAACAGATCATAAATGTCTTTGTTACTTCTTCTTTTCCACTCTCCACTTTGTGTATCCCTAATGGGTCCAAAGATGCGTCTTAAAATTTTGTTCTCAAAGGTTTGTAACAAGGCTTCGTCTCCTTTCGTTGTACTCCATGTTTCAGAGCCATACAGCACAACTGGTCTGATCAGTGTTTTGTATATTGTGATTTTGGTGTTACGAGATAGCGCCTTTGATTTTAGTAGATGTTGTAGTGCATAGTATATCTTATTTCCAGAGTTGATTCTAGTTTGTATTTCTTCCCTTATGATGTTGGAGCAGTTGAAGATTGTACCCAGGTATTTGTATGTTTCCGTTCTTTTAATGGTCAAATTATCTATTTGTATGTGGCCAGAGTTTCTAGCCATTCCGTCTCTTGAAATTACCATATATTCTGTCTTATCTTGGTTGATAACCAGCCCCATCTGTTGGGCTTTTCCCTTTAAGTGAGTCAATATTTCCAATGTCTTTTGTTCACTTTGCCCTATAATATCTATATCATCTGCATAACCAAGCAGTTTGGATGTTCCTCCAATATCACATTCCTCCTTTACCTTCCTTACAACTTTCTCTAGAGCCAGATTGAAGAGTAGCGGCGATAGTGCATCACCCTGTTTCAAGCCAGATGTTATTTGGAAGGGGTCTGATTTCCTGCCTTTATATGTTACTATATTATAAGTATCTTCCATGCATAGTCTGGTCATGTTGATTAACTTCCTTGGTATTCCAAATTCCTGCATAGCATTCCATAGACTATTCCTATGGACACTATCATAAGCCTTTTTAAAATCAACAAAAATGTTATGGAGATCTCTTTTATATTCCCAATGTTTCTCGGCTATTTGTCGTAAGATAAATATCTGATCTATTGTTGATCTGTTTTGTCTAAAACCCGCCTGGTAGTCACCTAATATGTCTTCTGAATATGGTTTTAGTCTATTTAGTAATACTGCGGATAGTATCTTATAGCTTGTGGACAGTAGTGATATTCTATAATTTCCACATTGGAACTTGTCTCCTTTCTTAAAGATAGGTATCAATAATGACTCTTTCCAGTCATGGGGTAATTCTTCTGTCCTCCAGATTTTTATTATTAGTTCGTATAGCTTTAGATGTAATGCATGGCCACCTGCCTTTATAAATTCAGCAGCAATTCCATCAGTCCCAGTTGCCTTATTGTTTTTAAGTCGTGTGATTACATATAGGATTTCTTCAAATGTAGGTTCTTCAATTCGTGGTTCGCATGTTAGAACCTCTTCCTGTGGGAAAATGTGACTTGGAGCTTCACAATTTAGTAATTCAATAAAATATTCTTTCCATGTGTTGCACATTTCCTCATTGGTATTTATCATATTCCCATTTTTGTCTTTTAAACCATATGTGTTTTGTTGGTGCCCTCGTTTCATTGACTTCAGTTCTTTAAAAAATTTTCTGGATTCATTTTTCTGGTGATTAGTTTCCATATCTTTGATTATATTACTCATATATTCTCGCTTCTGCTGTCTGACTATTTTTGTAGCCTCTTTACATTCATTTCTATAATGCTCTTCCTTTTGGATGTTATTGATGTCATTTAACCATACATGTCTGGCATTCTTCTTCCTAATGACTGCTTCTTCACATTTTTGATTGAACCATCTGTTCTTTCTATGCGTGGTTAACACACCGAGACATTCTTCTGCGGTAGACTGAATTGTATTCTTGATGTTCAACCAAGTTTGGTCAACGCTTTCCTCCAAAGGGTTTTGCAGAGTTTCAAGTTTACATTTTATTTCATCTGTAAATTTCTCTTTGACTGTAATGTCTTGCAGTTTTTCTCTGTTATATGTTGGGTGTAATCTTTGTAATTTAGTATAGAAAGCTCTCTTAAGTTTTATTTTAAATTTTGCTCCAACGAGGAAGTGGTCACTGTGGCACTCAGCTCCTCTATAACTTCTGACTTGCTGTATGTTTGATGCATTTCTGTTGTTAATTAAAATGTGATCTATTTGATTATAGGTTCTCTTGTCACATGATTTCCAAGTTTGTTTGTGTATATCCTTTCTTTGTAGTCTGGTACTGCTAATCTGCAGTCCTTTGGCTTCTGCCAGGTTGATGACTCTCCATCCATTATCATTTGAAATTGTATGTAGGCTTTCCATACCGGCCACTTTTTTATTAGTTTGCTCTCTACCTATTTTTGCATTGAAGTCTCCCAGCACAATCAGGATGTCCTGTTTGGGGGTTTCTTCTATGACATCTTCCAGATCATTATAAAAGTCTTCTTTAATATCATCTTCTTTCTCTTCAGTAGGTGCATGTACATTAATCATCGTTATATTTTTCCATTTACCTTTTATTCGTAATTTACTAATCCTGTCATTAAAAGCTTTAAAGTTTAAAACGTTCCCCCATAACTCTTTTTTGATGACAAATCCTGTTCCTAATTCATGTTTATTTTGGGTGTTTCCTCCATATATTATAATCATTCCATTTTGCTCTAAAGTACCCTCTCCTGGCCACCTTATTTCTTGAATTGTTGTTATATCCATTTGATATTCACCCAGCTCCCGGGTTAGTTCTTCGGCCGCTCCAGCTCGATATAGTGTCCGTACATTCCATGTTCCAAATCTCAAAAGTCCTTTAACGTTCCAAGGTCGTTGTCCAGATAAGTCAGTCCGATATCGAGGCTCATGTATTTGTTTCGTAACAAAGAAAGGTTTTTACAAAGGTGGGGATGTTAACCCCACGCTTCAACCCCCAACCTGGAGGACCAGGGTGTTTCTCTTTGTCTGTTCTCTACCCTTTGACCTGTCCGGCTTGGGAGGCCCTGCTGGTAGCTACGCTACCGCCGGCATAGCTCTCAGGGTCATTGAGAAACTCAAGCTCCCCCACCACGACAAGGTGGAAACACCATCGGGGGAGGTAATAGGATATGCCATATATATATATATATATATATATATATATATATATATATATATATATATATATATATATATATATATCATTTACTCCTTCTATCTATGTATAATACACATATAGATTAGTAGTTAAAATAGTAAGGGAAATAACTAGCTTGAATGCATATGTTGACCAAAACGAGGAATTTCTTCCCTTGACATATTAATGCCAATAACACAAGCGTGTTACGTAAATTGTATATCCAATAACTATGTCAACATTTATCCCTGGCGTAGAGGTTAAGGACGTTCTTCGTAATCACGTATAATCTCGTACGATACACAGCTGTGCGAGATTCGGCAGCTGATCGCGTCGCGTTGGTTACTTACGGAGGTATGTGAACCGGTCGTTCGGAAAGCAATAGCTAACTACTTAACGTAACACTTGCCAAGAAATCAACAGCAGCTCAAAGATGTTGGTGTTGACTGCAATGCCCAGTAAAGGATATGCGAAAAAGAAATGTTTATGTGTTCGTGTGTCGAGTAAGACCATAGTCTGCTCTTGCAACAGATAGGTGCTGAAGACGGAGGCAGCCAGCCAGTAGGCGCACCATAGAAATCAGGATGCCACGCAATTACGCCGTGAATTATGTCGACAACTGCTACATGTTATGGTGCTCGCCCTGCTCTGGACCCCCAGGCAGGTGCAGTGCCGGGCCTTATGCCTCGTAAAGGTCTAACCACAACTACTGGAGGTCCCTCTCAGATGTCCTGCGGAGCCAGGGGGCCTGACAATAGACCGTCTGGCCGTACCAAACAAAGACTTAAAATAATGCACTGGAATGCAGAGGGTATCAATAAAAAAAAAGAATAGAACCAGAAAACATCTTGCCTAAAGAAAACGTAAGTGTACGTTGCTTGCAAGAAACTCACCTCAACGAAAATATAGCCTTCAAAATCAGAGGCTACCAGTGTTACTGATCTGACTGAAAGGACAGGTGATAGGGTGGCATACAGATTCTTGTCAAAAACAACATCCCTGCTTCCCAAATTGATGTTTACATGGAAGGGGCTGAGTATCAGGCACTTGAATTTAAGACAGACAATACAGACCTTCACCTAATCAATTACTACTGTACAAATGACCGCCCACAGGCACTGGACACACTACCACTAAAAGAAAAAAAATGATTGTGTGTGGCGACTTCAACAGCCACTCGCAGAGCTGGGGCTACAATCATATGGATCAGAGAGGAGACAGACTGGAAGACTGGCAGGATTATAACAAATTCATCCTGATTAAAAAGCCGCCTGACCCACATACCTTCTACTCGAGATCATGGCACACTACAACTACACCTGACCTGGTATTTCATTCACCATATCTGGAGTGGAACATTACACGAATTGTTGGGAAACAGGTTGGTGGCAGTGACCATCGGCCAGTCTTTGTAACTGTAGAAAATGAGCTTGTAAATGAAAGCAGCACCCTCTAGAGGTGGAACTACAAGAAAGCAGACTGAGCAATGTACAAGCATTGCACCAGCATACTGGTTAGAAACCTGAACACTGAGAAGGACATAAATAAAGTAATTAAAGAGTTTGGGAAATGCATATTACAGGAAGCATGAGAAACAATACCAAGAGGAGCCAGTAAAAATTATAAACCCTACTGGAATAGTGAACTGGAATAGTTGCATAATTATGTGGAAGTGTGTAGAAGGCAAGCAGAGGCCAATCCCAGCCAGGAGCACCGCAATAAATATTAGCACGCAAAAGCAAATTTCAAAGGGCCTAGCTGCGGGCTAGACGGAAAAGCTGGCAGGAGAAAACAGTCACTGAACTTTGAAAGAGACGCAAGGAAGTTACAGAAGCTAATAAAACAGCTTAACGATGAGAGCACAGGGAGAAACACAACAAATTGCACTACATAAAGAAGGAAGCATCTTAACAGGAAAGCAAGCAGCTGACCATTTTGCGGACTCATTGGCACAAGATAACAATATCGCAATTAGTCCTGAGAAACGACATGAGATTCGAGAGAAATGGCAACATACAGGACAGAAGGAAATAGTACACGAGGTTATGGAGGCTGCCAGAATGCTATTTCCCTTTTTTCCCAGCTCGCTATCCATCAAACAGTCAGGCAGTGTAACAGGAGCAAATTAAATGAACATTAAATGACTTGAGGAAGGCTGACATTTCTTTTCATTCGACCTTTAATTGCGTAGATTTGTCACGTCATAGAAAAAAGTCACCATTCCCATGCTGATGGGATGGCCGGTGCCATGTTAATAAGGATACGTATAACATTAATAATCATTGGCGTGTCCAAATATATATACAGTTAATTAGCAGAATGTCAAGATAATTCGCCAACCGTGTATCGTTATCTGATTTGCATCCTTGCCGATCATCCTAACAATAACTACTTACGAGAACCCATGTCTGTTGACAATTTGCTAGCACCGAGTCATTCTCTCGAACTTTGGTCTAAATCTCTATTGCCGACCTTCCGTCCTAATTCCAGAGTATGCCTTATTTACATAGCTTACACAAATGATTGTTTACTTCTTCCATTTACCTCTACTGAAAAAATTTACGATAAGAATTCATAACTGTACAATTTTATGCCACCTTGTTTCTATCAGCCCCAGACCTAACCAGCCGGTTTATGACGTATTACACAGTGACGTTTTTCACATAGTGACGTCACTTGGCAACCCTTGCCGTCTGCTGCTTCGAGATTGACTCTTCGGGTTCTTTTCACTTTAAATTCTGTGTCTCATTCTGAAGTGTTACTTGGCAGAGGCACCTATTACAATCAGTGAACTGGGGGTAGCCATATCAATGAGAAAGTCACCAGGAGCTGATGGTATCTCCAATGAAATGATCAGGAACCTAGGAACAGAGGCCAAAGCAAAGCTGCTACAGATCTTTAATAGCACATGGACCGTAGGCAGTGTTCCACAAGTCTGGAGAGAAGCAATCATGATACCCATCCTAAAATCTGGGAAAGACAGTTCCATTGCCTCCAGCTACAGACCCATTAGCCTCACCATTTGGCTCTGCAAAACAATGGAACGCGTCATCAATCACAGACTACAGTGGTACATTGAAAGTGAAAACATCCTTGTGCCACAACAGGCTGGCTAAAGGCAGTGCCACTCTACAGAAGATCAGACAACCTACGTCTCTCAAAAAGTTGAGGATGCATTCCAAGAGAAGAAGCTGGTACTTACGTCTTGGATAGATGTGAAGAAAGCCTTTGACAAAGTCTGGAAAGAAGGTCTGATGAAGAAACTGAGAAACTGTAAAATCAATGGAAGAATTTACAAATGGGCGAAAGCATACTTGCACAAAAGAAGAGGCCAAGTACAGATAGACGGTCTCAAGAGCAAGAAAGTATTATTGCGTCACGGTCTTACCAAGGGCGGAGTCCTGTCCCCAACACTTTTTCTAATCATCATCAGTGATCTTGTTGCTAATCTACTGTATGGAATTAAAGCGGTGATGTACGCTAATCACCTGGGTTTGTGGAGCACAAATGAACATGCATCAGTGGCCACCATATTGCTACAGAGAGGTGTAGATTCATTTGTTGCATGGGCAAATAAATGGTGTGTCAGCATAAACACTGACAAGTGCAGCACCACCCTATTTACCTTTTCTCCAAAACAAAAGGCAGGGATCATTCAGATAAATGGAACACCCCTAAGAGAAGATAAAGAACCAACATACCTTGGTGTAACATTCGACGACAGGCTGACATGGAGAAAACACATCAAAAAAGCTGTAGCGAAAGCCAGAAGGAAAATAACCATCCTGAGAAAGCTAAGTGGAACCACTTGGGGAGCCAGTGCGAACATACTTAGCAAAGTTTATCAACAGAGCACACGACCACACTTGGAATACGGGTCAACTTCGTGGTGTTCAGCATCAAAAACCACATTACAGGAGCTGGACAAGGTGCAAAATCAAGCTCTTAGAGTCATCACAGGAGGGATGAGATCAACCCCTATAGAAGCAATGGAGAAAATGGGGAGGACACAAGCTCTGAGAGAACGCAGTGATACAAAAACACTAATACAAGCAGAAATGTTTCTCATCTTGCCAGGCCACCCTATGAAGAACCAATTTGAAAACTTAGCTATGGGGCGGTTGAAAAGAAGTAGTTTCATCCACCAGGCTAAACGACTCTGCAGAGAAACCATCGATCTTCCCACAGTTGGTATCCCCCTGACAACTATTCCAGAGCGAACCCCGTGGAAAGATGAACATAGACTATCGCTACAAATTCACACAAAAGTAGGAGGAATATTTGACAAGGAAGAACAGAACAGTGTACAGCGCAGAACAGCCACTCTCAGCTTCCTTGATGACGAATACCCACAGGATCTTTGGATCCGAGTCTACACAGATGGGTCAGCACAAAATGCTGTTCGAAATGGAGGAGCAGGAGTGTACATAGAATACCCAAGTAATACTAGGGACACGGCCAGAGTTCCAACAGGAAAGTACTGCCATTACGATGATGCTGAAATTGAGGCAATCAAGATAGCCACAAAGCAATTTACAAAATACCAGCCATGGTACACAACCTGTGGTGATATTGACAGACGCAAAATACGTAATAGAGGCACTCCTGTCTTGGAAATTGCCAGTTCTAAGGACACTACTTTCTGAAATTAGCAGTCAACATAAGGTCACCATACAGTGGATACCATCCCACTGTGGGGTCCCCGGAAACGTCAGAGCTGATCGACTGGCTAAGGAAGGAGCAAAAGAAGAACAACATGATGTGCCCATTACATATCACCAACAGAAAAGAATGATCAAATCAGTCAGAAGGCCACCAAACCCTACTCAAGACGACTACCACGTTATGGACAGACCAGAACAGGTCATTCTTCTGCGCCTCAGAACAGGACACAATAGATGACGCAACCATATGTACACACAAAATTAAAGATTGGTGACTCAGCCATGTGCACATGTGGTTTGGCGTCGCAGACAGCAGAGCACATACTCCAGGATTGCCCAAACTACAACATATCCAGGCGAACCTTCTGGCCTAGAGAGGCAGCAGCGGAAGATAAACTCTATGGACCGCTGAGTGAACTAATAAAGACTGTTAGATTCATACAAGAAAGAATATTGCAGTTATAAACATATTTCAGGCGAAGAAGAAGAAGAAGAAATGTCAATATTATGATGGGGCCATTAAGACGTCAAATTCCGAATCACCTGCTTTGATGACATAAAAGAACAACTCAAGCATAAAGATGAAAATCGGAAAGCTTCCGAAACTTTGGTAAATATACATACTTCAATATGACTGCCAAAGGTAGTATTATACTATACATGTAGTGAAATATGTTGAACTGCAGTTACGTTGTCATAATACAAAGAGTACATGAACAAAGACGTAACGTGCAAAAAATCCAGCATGACAGAAACGCAATAACAAATGACAGAATGGATTCTGCAGCCAACAAACCTTCATGAGCATACAAAAAGGGATGTAAGTACAACAACATTAAACCACTACAATAATGGCACGAGTTGTAAATACTCGATATAAGCGATGTGTAAGTCTTAATTATTGGAATACAAGCTTTGACACCATGTGTCATTAGATCTACATGTCAACTGACAGGAAGTGGCATAATAAAGCGAGCGTACATGAAGAGGAAATAAGGCTGGGTCGAGGGGAGAGAGGTCATCACTCATAGAGAAGGAACGAGTAAGGTGGGCATAGAAAAAGGAGGAAACATACATTGGAAGGTTAAAATGACAGACTGGTGAAGGGATAAATGGTATGTTTGTTTGTATTGCACTTGGTCTTAATTTCTCTTTGTCCGAGAAATATGTTCCTAGTAAGGGCTTCACCGAGTACCTTTCCGTCATTCTTGCGACAGATATGCCCTTTTCCAGGAAGTCCGTCGTGTCCATCACATTCTCAGGCTTAAGTACAACAACACTATTAAACATGACAGGGTCAGCATGTCAGGCGGCGTCAACTGTGGCTGAAACCACTGCAACACGTCAACCTTTAATTCTACTTCAGGAAGTCCGTCGTCTCCAATTCAAAGTTTTCAGAACAAAAATTCCAAATTCGGTCTCGTTCAACCAACCTCCTCAGCTGTGGCTATTGTTGCGATCCGTGGTTGTGTGGACTGTTAGTCCTAATTTATACTGGTTTTATAGGGTCCGCAGTGTTTGTCGGATGAGGTTGTTTTTGTGCTGCCTGGTAATTTCCTTTCTGTCTTATGTTGGTCCTGACAAAGACCGGTCCTTTGTCGGGTCTATTAAGTTCCACAGTATTTTGTTTGTTGGTTTCTTTCTCTATTAGCACTATTACGTGCTGTTTGTTTCTTGTGTTGTCCTCACCGGGGCTGGACCCGGTCATGTCCAGTCATCATAAGGACTCGACTAAGGACCCATCGTCTCCATAACATTCTCAGGCTTAAGTACAACTACACGGGGTGAGCGTGAAAGCCTGGGGGAGTGATCCTGTGTGGAGCTGCCCCGGGTGCAGATCTTGGTGGCAGTAGCAAATATTCAAACAAGAAATATGAAGACTGAAGTGAAGAAGGGTTCATTCACGTGTTTGGCTGATAAGCCAATGGTGCAAGGCTGATCCTGTGATGTCGAGATTAACAAGCAAGGCTGCCTTCTGTAGGTGAGAGCTCGTCAATACAAGGATTACTGGCTTGTGGCAGCCTAACGTCCATTGCACCTGTATTCGTTTCCAGTCGTCTTGACTTGTCTTGCCACTGAATTCAGATGGACTCATGCGAGAGAGTGAGGTCGACGAATTGCGCAACTCTTGCTTACTATAATCCAATTCATCGCGCAAGTCATTCTTTATACAAATTACTGGATGAAATGAATGGTCATCATCATTTTTGATGGACAAACAAAACAACTGCAATAATAAACCTGCCAAAGTCAACATGCTCTCTTTGTTTGTTTGTTTGTTTGTTTGTTTTGTTTTGTTGTTTTTGCACCCAAGTCTGGTTGGATTAGAAGTCAGTATGCATCGAACGCATTGAATATGTATAACGAATAAGCATACAACAATTGACGCTCAAAACACTTCAGCACTTTATCCTTTCGCCAGCGCTGTCACAAATGAAACGTTATGATGATATAGCTAGTAAACCTGCTGGTAAAGAGGGGTAGTAGTTTGACGAAAGGACCTTAATGAACTGGAAGGAAACAAACAACTTTGAGATGCAACTTTACGTCAACCTCGAATCAATATTGGTTAGCTGGCAACCTACCATAATCTAAAGAATACAGTGGGTGCTATCATCAATCAAGCCATCCCGGCTAACTCCGTATGCATCCACGACTGTTGATTTAGCATATAGACCTCATATATGCTGGAAAGATCCACCCACACAAAAATACAAAAGGAGGCGGTCCTTCAAGAATCAATTCAAGTCCGCACATTAATTATTTAATGTAGACAGCCAGGAATACATAGACATGTTATGAAAAAAATCACTTGAAAACTTAATGTAAACAGGCAAACGTAGAGGAAAAAGAGCAATAGAAATATAAGAGATAAATATCTAGATATCATAGTATAATGGCATAATCGAGGCAAGACCACAGACCTGATCGTAGGCTCTGGTGATTTTTTTTTCTCTGGGAATTTTTTTTCTATGATGTTCTTTAAGGTATGAATAAGTCATTGACAATTTCATTCTCACGAGCCTTAATGTGGTGATCTTACCGTGGTGATCATCCGGTGGTGATCTTACGGTGGTGATTTTACGATGGTGATCTTACGGTGGTGATCCTAAAGTGGTCATCTTAAGGTAGTAATTTTGCTGAGGGTATTTGACATTGGTGATTTGGCTATATCGACCATAGATTAATCTTAAGCAATATACATATAAATTAAAGAAAGTCAAATATACACCAAGAAGCACAAAATTTGATCTACGGAGACTGAAGAGTGAGGATTCAATGCAGAGGTAAAAAAACAGATTTGATGCATTGTCCGATATGGAAATATTATTTCAAGATGTCAGCGACAAATGGGAAATATTTAAGAAATCAGTCAACCAAGCTGCAGAAACAATCATCCCAAAATAAAGATAATGGGACGCAAGAAATGGATGACGGAAGACATCTTAAAACACATAGAAATAAGAAGAAATAGCAAAAATAACAAGGAATATGAATATGAAGAGATTCATCGGAAAATTAGGAACCTATGCAAAGAAGCAAAAGAAACGTGGCTTGAGGAAAATTGCAAGGAAATTGAAAACCAACACAACACTCGGAATACCAAATTAATGCACAAAAGAATGAATGACATCACTAACAAAGTAACACACACGCAACAACGGGTTGCCTGAAAACCAAAGATGGCAAAATGTAATAGAAAAAAGATCAGATTTTACATGCGTGGTCAAATATGTGAAAGACCTTTATGATGATACAAGAGAAGAATATGATCATCGGAATAATAATGAAGGACCGTCAATTTTGAAGATAGAAGTTCAAAATGCTCTTATCCATATGAAAACTGGCAAGACTGGTACAGAAAACATCACAATATAAATGATCAATGCCTTAGAAGAATATGGAATAGACCAAGTCACCAGACTGCTGAACGGAATGTATAATACTGGAGATATACCTCCTGAATTATGTAATTCAACATTTATTGCGCCGGTCTCCCTGGCGAAGGTTTTTTTGACTTTCTCCGTAATCCCGTATATCCACGTGGGGTAACGCAGCTGTGCGAGATTCGGTAGCGGATCGCGTCGCGTTAGTTCCTTACGGGTTAAGTGAGCCAGTTACACAGAAAGCAATGGCAAACTACTGAGCGTAATCTTGCCATGACATCAACAAAGAGGTAAAATGCTGACTTTGACAGCGATGTCCTGTAAATAGGATATTCATTCATTCAGTAGCATGTCCTTTGCAGAACGTCGCTCCCATAACAACCTTCCGGAAAACCTCTCGATCATAAGCAAGATGTCGCGCGTCCGAAACACCCATCTGGAGATCATCCGCCACATCCTGCACCCATGTTCTCTTTGGCCTTCCTCTTTCTCTCTTCCCAGGCATATACCCCTCCATTATTGTTCTCTCCAAACTTTCGTGACAAATAGGATATGCGAAAAAAATATTTATTGCTATCTCGAAGAAAACGGGAGCATTGGAACATCATCACCATCAAACAATTATTATAATGCGCCACATCACAAAGATTTTGCTGAGAATTATCATGCAAAGAGTTAGGAAGAAAATGCAACCTGAAATAGAAAAGGAACAATGTGGGTTTGTAGAAGGTAAAGGATACAGTAAATGCTGTGTATATACTGAGAACAGTAATGGAACGTTCTATAAAAGTAAACAAAGGTCTACACCTTTGCTTTATTGACTACACAAAGGCTTTCGATAAATTGAGACATGTCGACATGATAAGGATGCTTGAAGATCTACAAACTGATGGAAAAGACCTTAAGCTTGTAAAATAGCATACATTGGAAACAACAAGCTGCCATCAGAATTGATAATGAAGTAGGTCAATATCAGCCTTTTAAGAGAGACAGGGTGTGAGACAGGGATGTGTAATATCTCCAGATCTTTTTTCCCTGTACAGTGAAAATATTTTCAGAAATATAGAAGATATGGAAGGAATCAACATTGGGGGACGATGCATCAATAACATTAGATATGCAGATGATACAGTCTTGATTGCAGACAATGGACAGAACCTGCAAAATTTAGTAGATGCGGTTGTTGCACACAGTGAACAACTAGGGTTAGAATTGAATTGTAAGAAGCCAAAGATTATGGTCGTCACTGGGAAGAAGGAAAACCCACAGTGTAATATAAAAATTAAATGGGCATATTCTTAAACAAGTGAATCGGTACAGTTATCTCGGAACAGTCATATCATTTGATGGGAGATGCCTTGAAGAGATTAGCAAAAGAATTGCCATTGCGAAGGTAGCCTTTTGCAAGATGAAAAAAAAAATACTGACCAATAAAAAGATATTAATTGAAACGAGATAAAGTGTGTTGAAGAGCTACATAGAACCTGTACTTCTGTATGGATGTGAAGCGTGGACAATGAGCAGTGAAGCTGAAAAACATCTGATGGCTGTGGAAATGTGGTTTCTGAGGAAAATGCAATGAATACCAAGGACAGACAGAAAAACCAATGAACGAGTCCTTTAAGAAACAAATGAAGATCTTACACTGATTAGAGACATTAGACGTAGACAGTCAAAATTTTATGGGCATGTTATGAGAAGAAATGAATTGGAGAACGTGGTTACAACTGGCAAGATCGGAGGGAAGAGACCAAGGGGAAGGCCGAGAAGTAAATACCTGGATGGCTTGGCCACGTGGCATGGTCGAGACAAAATTACGAAGCTGATCCACGACTCTGGTGATCGAATGAGATGGCAAAACTTGACCGCCCACGCTTATCGGCATGGCACATGATCGATGGGTGGATGGATCTGGCAGTGGTGATCTGATATTGATGATCTTACAATTATGACCTTACCTTGGGTGATGATGTTTTTATTTCAGAATCTGAGAGCGTAGAGATTAGTGGTGAAGTAGAGAAAAGTAAATCCTCCTAATTAGTAGTGTTCTCGAATTGAAAGAGTGATAATTTTTTTTTAAAAGTTAAATTCATATGAATGCATATTTATGCGTCAAAGGTCAGCCTAGCTAACTGTTGTAGTCCTATATTGCTTATTGCTGAACAGCTTTGGTATTGAGTGGACTGACTTATAATTACTAAGTAGAGTTGACATTGTCAGGGTACAGATTGGTCTGTTGAGTATCTATGGCTTGAGTCGATTGCTTATTATTATTAATATTATTAATGGACTGACACATCTTGTTGTCAGGTGGTTGGTTGAGCCATGATATGATATAAAAACTACATTTTGGTTTAGTTTAGTTTAGTTTAGTCGATGGATGAACATCACGGCACACGGGTGTAACCCATAAGTGCTCCGTTCTCCTCCTAACTCAAACCTGAGTTTGGAGAATCTCAACTAAGTGCACGAACTCCGTAGCACCGACGAGGATCCTGAAATACTTTGGGTAGATTTTTAACTCAAAATTTTGCCCGGGCAGCGCCGTTAGGCTACTCTTTTTCGATTTCCAACTGCCAAGGGATTTTTTTACGTGCGCAACAATACACACGGGCGTCCGATCTCACTACCCAGAGACCAGGGGAAATTGTATTACTAGAAGTCCACGTGAAAAAGTCCCGGTGCTCACCGGGGCTTGAACCCGGGACCTCCAGCACCCGAAGCGGACACCATACCTCGAGAACACGCTGCCCCCCCCCTCCCCCCACTACATTTTGGTGTCATTAAGTAAATGGATGCTTTGACTCTTATAAATGAACTCTCTTTCACATCTTCCATCTCACGATCACGAGTAACACGACTATAAATATTGAACAGGACGCCGAACAAGTTTACAATATCTGTTGTGTCCTTGAATTCACATTTACACATCATCTCACTTATCAGTCTAATTCCCCATCACTTTTACATTAAAACGCGACTATAAGAACACTATTTATAATACATTATAGATGACTGCTAAACCAACGTCGCCTTTGCCCACAATGAGCCTGACCAGGTCTAACTTCGACCACGGTCATTCTCCAAGTCCCGGTTTAGTAGAGACCTTTCTCTCTTGGCCATCGTCAAAGCGTGCTTCTCTCCGTTAGGCCTGATCAATGTGATCAGAGCTCAAATTTCAGCTCATGACAGTATGTATGTTTAGGAAACAGTAAGTGAAAAGTATTGTCTTAGATAGATGTAACTGAACTACCGTATGGCAGTAGGCTTGTAGTAGACAGTAGTATTTGCTTCCTTTTAATACTGAATGTTGATAACATGCGCTACTCCAATGGGTTGAAGTTGTTGTGCTTGGTTAGAAGCACAATGTAACAAACTATCGTCTGTCAAGAAGGTAAGGTGCCAGTGAGTGAGTGTCTAATACCGTACCATAGACTTTAGTGTCTAAGATTCCACCTTACCTTGCGTTCTTGCCTTTAGTGTCTTAAGATCTCACCATACTTTGTGTTCCTGCCTTCAGTGTCTAAGACCCCACCTTACCTTTTGTTCTCGCCTTCAGCGTCTTCTTCCTGCCTTGTCTTAGTAAACCTGACTTGACTGTCTCAACTCCCAACTCGACCGCGGTCAACCGTCAATATTATGTCTATATCCATACGTTGGCAACCGGAGTTTGCTGATACTAGCCACAACAGAGAGCTCTAGAAGCTTTTAGAATGTTATTGTTATCAGTTCAGCTGCATTTCCCCCTCTCACAACATTCACTGTTTTCGGGAAGAAAGTAAATCATTCGTTAGTTGCTACGGCAACTCATTGATATGTCATTGTTTATACGTCTGAATTGGATTATTCTTTGCATCCAATATATGGAAAGGTGGGGAGATGGTGTCTTTAGTTTAGACAGAGCGGCAGCCCAGACCGTCGTGTTTATCAAACGTTCAGTTCACCATGGATGCCTCAGTAGGGCAGTGGCTGGCACTCTTGCCTTTGGACCTTGGCTTACAATGTTCTAATCACCTTCCAGGCGGTAATTATTTGTGTGTCAGTGATCTAAGCTTCCAGGTCGATCCTGCATAAAAGAGATAGCAGGAAATGTTCCGGGAAGTAAAAGCCACCGACATGATAGTGCCCACATTACCCATCAAGTATAGATCAGCCTAATAGTAAGGGTTTAGCAAAGTATATGCAGTTTGCTTCCTGAAGTGAAAAGGGGGTCTTTACTTTACTTTACTTTACTTTACTTTACTTTACATCAAATCACTGTGAGGTAGAGTGCAGTGAAAAGTAAGTAAAGATTGTGTTTCACACCTTTTAGCGTATTGGAAATATTGTACCATCACCATATTTGATATACAGATAGTCTCTCGATGGATAATGTGGACACTCCCTGTAAAAACATTGTGGGGTCGATCTAGCATTGAGCTGTTTCTGGTCAGGTAGGTTTTTGTGGTCGACCCATCATTGAACTGATTCCGATCAGGAAGATTGTGAGATCGACCCAAGATTGAACTGTTTCCCATTAGGCAGACAATTGTGGTCGACCCAAGATTCCGATTAGGTAGGTTTTTGGGGTCGACCCAGCCTTAAAAAAAATAGGTACTAAAATTCTGAGAATGGTCGCATTTTATAAACATATTACCCTGTGTGTGTACCAGATATAGACCTATCACTATCTTCTTCTTCTTCTTCAGCATTCCGAGCCACTGAGGTCTTTGCTGCAGATACAAGCCGTCTCCATTCGTCTCTCTGGTTGACCTTCTCTTGCCAGTGGCTGATTCCAAGTGCTTGTAGGTCTGTATGTATATTATCTCTCCACCGTCTTCTTGGTCTACCTCGGGGTCTACGGTCATTTATTTCCTGAGTGTAAGCGTGTTCTGTTTCCCTATTATCTTCCATTCTTCCTATATGCCCTAGCCATTGTAGTCTATTAGCCTTCATGATACCAGTGATTAGCGGGGACTTAAACAGATCATAAATGCCTTTGTTGCTTCTTCTTTTCCACTCTCCACTGTGTGTATTCATAATGTGCCCAAGGATGCGTCTTAAGACTTTGTTCTCAAAGGTTTGTAACAAGGCTTCGTCTCCTTTAGTTGTACTCGAGGTTTCAGAGTCATACAGCACAACTGGTATATCAGTGTTTTGTATATTGTGATCTTGGTGTTACAAGATAGCACATTTGATTTTAGCAGATGTTGTAGTGCATAGTATATCTTATTTCCAGAATTGATTCTAGCTTGTATTTCTTACCTTATTATGTTGGAGCAGTTTAAGATTGTAGCCAGGTATTTGTATGTTTCCGTTCTTTTAATGGTCATATTTCCTATTTGTATGTGGCCAGAGTTTTTAGCCGTTCCTTCTCTTGAAATTACCATATATTCTGTCTTATCTTGGTTGATAACCAACCCCATCTGTTGGGCTTTTTCCTTTAAGTGAGTCAATATTTCCAATGTCGTTTGTTCATTTTCCCCTATAATATCTATATCATCTGCATAACCAAGCAGTTTGGATGTTCCTCCAATAACACATTCCTCCTTTACCTTCCTTACAACTGTCTCTAGAGCCAGATTGAAAAGGAGCGGCTGTAGTGCATCCCCCTGTTTCAAGCCAGATGTTATTTGGAAAGGGTCTGATTTCTGAAGAAGTAACAAAGACATTGATGATCTGTCTATGTCCCCGCTAATCACTGGTATCATGAAGGCTAATAGACTACACTGGCTGTGGCATATAGAAAGAATGGAAGATAATAGGGAAACAAAACTCACTTACACTCAGGAAATAAATGACCGTAGACCCCGAGGTAGACCAAGAAGACGGTGGAGAGAATAATATATATACAGACCTACAAGCGCTTGGAATCAACGACTGGCAAGAGAAGGTCAACCAGAGAGACGAATGGAGACGGATTGTATCTGCAGCAAAGAACCTCAATAGCTCGGAACGCTGAAGAAGAAGAAGATTTGTCGTAAGATAAATATCTGATCTATTGTTGATCTGTTTTGTCTTAAACCCGCCTGGTAGTCACCTAATATGTCTTCTTAATATGGTTTTAGTCTATTTAGTAATACCGCGGATAGTATCTTATAGCTTGTGGACAGGAGTGATATTCCTCTATAATTTTCACATTGGAACTTTTCTCCTTTCTTAAAGATAGGTATCAATAATGACTCTTTCCAGTCATGGGGTAATTCTTCTGTCCTCAAGATTTTTATTATTAGTTCGTATAGCTTTAGATGTATTGCATGGCCGCCTGCCTTTATAAATTCAGCAACAATTCCATCAGCCCCAGTTGCCTTATTGTTTTTAAGTCGTGTTATTACATACAGGATTTCTTCAAAAACAGGTTCTTCAATTTGTGGTTTACACGTTAGAACCGCTTCCTGTGGGAAAGTGTTACTTGGAGCTTCATAATTTAGTAATTCAACAATGTATTCTTTCCATGTGTTACACAGTTCCTCATTGGTATTTATCATATTCCCATTTTTGTCTTTTAAACCATATGTGTTGTGTTGGTGCTCTCGTTTCATTGACTTCAGTTCTTTAAAAAACTTTCTGGATTCGTTATTCTGGTGATTAGTTTCCATATCTTTGATTATATTGCTCATATATTCTCGCTTCTGCTACCAGAATATTTTGTAGCCTCTTTACATTCAGTTCTATATTGCTTTTCATTTTTGATGATGTTGATGTCATTTAACCGCAACTGTCTGGCATTCTTTTTTCCTAATGACTGCTTCGTCACATGTTTGATTGAACCATCTGTTCTTTCTATGCGTGGTTAACACACCGAGACATTCTTCTGCGGTAGTTTGAATTGTATTCTTGAGGTTCAACCAAGTTTGGTCAACGCTTTCCTCCAACGGGTTTTGTCCTATCACTATACCCAAAAAAATAAAAAAAATAAAACTAATCAGAAATAATCTGTCTCAAACTAGTAGTTTCCTGCTATAGATCAGTGATGTGATAGCACTATCACATTGTGTAGGCCTGAGAGCAGGGAGGAATATGTGTTTAGTCTTTCCCTCAGTTTCACAAGCATCGAGCCCAGCCGTGCTCACTTATTTCTTGTTTAAAAATATGTTTGCTCTCTTTGAACTCAAGCGTAGCTGCCATTTTTAGTGCACTGGCTGATTTTTACCTGTGGCTTAGCTTTCTCTATTACCAGTGTTCTCGCAATCAGGCGAACCCACTCCGACTTCACGGGTACTTGTAATTCACGTCCCCATGTCAAGGACGAGAAGTAAACATTTAGTTCAACTGAACGGTGTAGGGGTTGAAGCCGCAACCTTGGCATCAGCACACCGGATGTTTAAGAACGAGTGCTGTTATCCATTGGGCCATGCTGACCTCTTGACGTGCTCATGGCTTTATCAACGCAGTCTGCTATCACCTCCGCAGACGTGCGCGTATTCACGTATGTGAAATTACATGTTTGCATATCCTTTACAGGACATCGCTGTCAACATTAGCATCATTTAGCTGATTGTTGATTTCTTGGCAAGATTACGCTCAGTAGTTTGCCATTGCTTTCTGAGCGGTCGGCTCACTTATCCCGTAAGTCACCAACGCGACGAGAACCGCTACCAATTCTCTCGCGCTGCGTTACCCTACGTGTATAAACGGGATTACGGAGAAAGTCGTTTAACACCTACGCTCGGGAGACCGGCACATTTGTGATTACGGGTGGAGTTATACAGATTTTAGAAATGTTCTGTTTCTTAGATTTTAACATAAGACTCTAAAATAGTAGTGTATTTGTGTATGTTGCATGTCCTTGCAGGGAATTGCGATCAAGCCCAGGTTGATTTGCTAGGCAACCTTTCACAAGTTTAGATGCATATCCTTTCCGTGACGTAGAAGTCAACTTCAGCATTATTTGGCTGTTTTATGAAGTTAACGTTCAGTGGTTTGCCATTGCATTTTGAGACATCGGCTCTTATACCAATGTATGAAAACCAGCGCTATGCGGTCTGCTTGCAAATCGCCTGCAGCTGTGAATTGTACGCAGTGTGCAAGATTGCGAACCTCCGCCGCAGTGCTGGCTATAGACATCTTTACGTTCAGTATCTTGCCACTGCGCTCTGAACGAGAAGTCTAAATTTACGTCCAATTGATCGGTTTGTAGAATAAACCCTCTACCCATTGTAAGCTGAAAGAAGTTTTCGGGCGAGCGGCTTAAACCGCTCAGCCATATGACCTCTGTGTGTTTATGTAACAACTGATAAATAACAGTTTACTGGTTACAACAGTATCTCGGAGATTGTTTGGTGACTTGTCAATTATTTACCGGACTATTCAATCAATCAATCAATCAGATGCCGTTTACACAATGAAGGTTGGCTGCAATGGATCTCCAACACTGTTTCTCACCCTGACTGTACATTCTGTCAGATTGATGTTCGTCCATCTCTTGATGTTATCTTCCCACCCGTATCTTTGTCTATCTCCTATTAGCTTGCCTTCAACCTAACTCTTCAGTATGGTGTGGCCGAAATATTTCATTTGTCTCCTTTTTATTTCTTTCATCAACTCTCTTGTCAATACCAGTTTTTCTAGAACCTCTGTGTTTGATTGTTTTTGCGGAACTATTAATGCATGACCAAAGTTCTCCCCCCCCCCCCCCCCCCCAATCAAACTTCAGAAATCAAACTAATAAATATCAAATGTACTCGTTACAACAATATCCAGGACATCGTTTGGTGACACGTCAAATGTTTACTGAACTATTAATGTGTGACAACACATTTTTGTCCACCGTAAAACTCCAGAAATTAAACTACACTTTGTTAACCCTTATCTTTTAATTGAGACAAATAAAAATAAAAAGTATAAAATATTGTATACAATGGAATTCAATTTAATTGCGGATTTTAATTGATCTCCGAGTTACACAGCGATGACATTAAGCTTTCGCTAACGACATGTAATGATTTTTTCTTTCTTTCAGCCTGCTTATTCTTTCCAATTCTGTGTATCCTTTAAGCGATAAGCCTATTTAATGTGCGCATGTTCTGAAATTTACAGGAAAGGAAACTCAATATTGTAAAGGCCATAATTTGGGCGTTTATAATTCTAAGCTTCTCATGTCGATAATGTTTCTCATAATCTATACGTTTTTTTAATAATTAGCTGCAGAAGTGAAATAAACATGAACAGTGTCAAAATAATGAGCATAATGATAAAAGTATTAAAACCTAAGCGACTGGGTATGTGAGCCGGTCGCTCAGAAAGCAATGGTAAATTACTGAGCGTAACCTTGCCAAGAAATCAACAATCAGCTGAAAGATGCTGATGTTGACAGCGATGTCCTGTAAAGGATATGCGGAAAAAAAAATGTAAGCTTGCGAACTGAATGTCTCTCGTCTTGGCATAAAATCCACAAAAATCACACCTTCAGTGTCTGTTTATCTCAGGTTCAAAATGATGTGCTCAGGTTTCGTCACCTGTAACGATCGTGGCCACAAAGTTCTCTCCATTAGTTTTGAAACGCTCCAATAATTCAGAAGAAATTGTTTTCCTTTGCAATCGGTTGTGATATGTAAGACTTCGAGGAACTCTTCTTTCGCAAACCTTAGAAAACCCCACAGTTTTTAATAACTTCATTTACACTACCATTGCTGACTGAAAACTGTAAGGCCAGTTGTTGAGTAGTGATTTGCTTATCAGAATAGTAAGAATAGTGTCCTCAGCACATTTCAACATTTTTGCGTTGGTGGCTGTGCAGGACATTCACAGCGCGGCCAATCAAGCAGCTTCATTTCTCCACTTCCTGATTTGTTTCATTCTCTGAACCCAGCGACCTACTGTGCTCCTTGTCGACTACAAAAGTTCCATATACATCACATAGACGCTTGTGAATTTTCACAATATTTTCCTTATCTACAAAGATAAATTCTGTCACAATTCGCTGCTTACAACGTAACTTCCTAACACTCTCCAATTCAACGATTTAGAGCAGCCACATTATTAGGTAGGTTGGGTTGCAATTAGTGCCCACAATGGTTACATGCAATATTTGAATTGTGCAAAATTGCATGCTTTTATCTTCATTATTAATTGAGAAAAACGATGTGGTGCATTACTTTCTGAATGAATCTAATATGTGGTTATAATACAGCCTTGGAGTAGTGTACCATAAATATATAGTCATAATACAGCCTTGGAGTAGTGTAGCATAAATATATAGTCATGATACAGCCTTGGAGTAGTGTAGCATAAATATATAGTCATAATACAGCCTTGGAGTAGTGTAGCATAAATATATAGTCATGATACAGCTTAATGGAAGTAGAGCATAAATCTATAGTCATGATATAGCCTAGGGGAAGTGTAACATAAATATATAGTCAGGATATAGCCTAGGGGAAGTGTAGCATAAATATATAGTCATGATATAGCCTAGGGGAAGTGTAACATAAATATATAGTCAGGATACAGCCTAGGGGAAGTGTAACATAAATATATAGTCAGGATACAGCCTAGGGGAAGTGTAACATAAATATATAGTCAGGATACAGATTAGGGGAAGTGTAACATAAATATATAGTCAGGATACAGCCTAGGGGAAGTGTAACATAAATATATAGTCAGGATACAGCCTAGGGGAAGTGTAACATAAATATATAGTCAGGATACAGATTAGGGGAAGTGTAACATAAATATATAGTCAGGATACAGCCTAGGGGAAGTGTAACATAAATATATAGTCAGGATATAGCCTAGGGAGAGAGTAACTTAAATATATAGTCGGGATACAGCCTAGGGAAAGGGTAACATAAATATATAGTCAGGATACAGATTAGGGGGAGTGTAACATAAATATATAGTCAGGATACAGATTAGGGGAAGTGTAACAAAAATATATTGTCAGGATACAGATTAGGGGAAGTGTAACATAAATATATTGTCAGGATACAGATTAGGGGAAGTGTAACATAAATATATAGTCAGGATACATCCTAGGGAAAGTGTAACATAAATATATTGTCAGAATACAGATTAGGGGAAGTTTAAAATAAATATATAGTCAGGATACAGCTTAGGGGAAGTGTAACATAAATATATAATCAGGATACAGATTAGGGGAAGTGTAACATAAATATATAGTCAGGATACAGCCTAGGGAAAGTGTAACATAAATATATTGTCAGAATACAGATTAGGGGAAGTGTAAAATAAATATATAGTCAGGATACAGCCTAGGGGAAGTGTAACATAAATATATAATCAGGATACAGATTAGGGGAAGTGTAACATAAATATATAGTCAGGATACAGCGTAGGGAAAGTGTAACATAAATATATTGTCAGAATACAGATTAGGGGAAGTATAAAATAAATATATAGTCAGGATACAGCCTTGGGGAAGTGTAACATAAATATATAATCAGGAAACAGCCAAGAAAACGTGCTAGCGAAAATACTATCGGGACTATCGTTCTCTTCTTTACTTATTTATTAATAAGACACATTCATTGTCTTATATTGTACATAATATTAAGCATGATCTCATCTCATCTTATCTGATCTGATTCCTCTTGTACCTTGCGGTGTCGAGGTGAAACATAAACAGCGGGACAGTGCACATTTATGGGCTTCATAAATCTACATTGACACTTGTTATCCCTTTTGTCCATCGTTTACATGGGCGGCCACTTCTTCTGGTTCCAAGACTGCAGGGAATTTTGCTACAGCTCGAAGAAAAAGAATGAAGCATAACCGGACTGGCAATGCCTTAACAAGGGTGAGACATGCAGCTGGTCAATAAATTCCATTATAACAGTAACTAGTATATGCGAAAGCCAAATACTTCTCACAGCTAGAGCTGCAAAGGCGTGAGACTGATGACCTTAAGCTTTGTAATAGCTCAAGACAGGATGTGTGTAGTTCTTCCTCAGAGAAATATTTCAACAACAAGGGATAGCAGGTCATGAACTTCCTTTGGTTAAATGTCAAACAGGTAAAAGGCAAAATGTGGTAGCTGTTTTGGCACCTTCTGTGTGTCAGATTATTGTTCACCCTTTCTCTGTTCATAGATAAGAGCAGAGGATCCCAAATTATGCCGGACGTCACAACGACGAAGAGCGGCAGAATAGTCTGTGTGGCAGTGATATTAACAATTAGAGAATGACAGTGCTGTCCCTTCTATAATGCTATAACTTCCGTTTTGACTCCCGTCTTTCTGTCTGTATGCCAGTATGTCTATCTTGTGTCTATATATCTATCCTATCCTATCTGGCGGTCTGTCAATCTATGCAGTATGTCTGCCTGTCTGGCCATCCGCCCGATCGTCCATCTGTTCATATTTCCGTCTATCTGTCTGTCTCTGTTAAAGATATGGCGAGAACAGAGGACTTTGACGTCAGTGAATCCACATCGCAGTCCAGGATGAAAGACTTGGTAGTAAGAATCGGTACATCGGGAAAACAAGGCGCCTCGTCAACCAACACAGAACTGGCACTATTAGCCACCGGACGCTGATGCATATGCTGGGGGAGTATCTGAGCACCTATGGACATGTCCGGAGTGCAATGAAGATACCCCAACTGATAACTGATAACTGATAACTGACTGTCGTCTCTGTCAGACGATCCTACATGACTAATTCGATATTCTTTGAAAATACAATCCTTTCGCTGGATACGTTTGTTCTATCTGTCTATCAGTCAGTTAATCTGTCTATCTGATTATTATACAGTTACTTGGTACGCCCAAAGTGTTCCCATTGTTCTGTGTTCCCCTCACGCTGGCCGACACTTCCTCTTAACTGATTCAGTGCCAAATGTGATCTCCCATTTAGACAGAAGGACGATATATCTCCCATTCTATCGTCATCGTGTTATTTGTTTTGTTTTATGGTATCTTTCCCAATATGTATACTCAGTGAATGGAAATGTACATTATAATTCTTGTTTATTTGATTGTGTACCATGTTTGGTCCAGACCTACATTTTGTGTGGCACTGAATCAGTTAATCCAGGAGCCATGACCCCCATCACTGTTGCTGCGTAACCACCGTTGAAGTATTGTGTATGAAGAATATTTCTTCAATGTTAAGATCTTTTGGCAATGCCGGTGTTTACTTTTTTCTGGGACAGCGATTTTCTAAGAAAAGTATGTAAAATTTATCTTCAAAAGTAAGGATGTATTCTTTGGTAAATGTCTTTTTGTCTATCGTTCGTGTCCGGTCCCCCTCGTCAATTTTAAACATTCGAATCTGTCCTCGTGCGATCTAATCTATAATCTCCGGGCTGGCATACGAACTTCTAGCCTCTGCACCAAGGGTTAATTTTCTTTGTTTTTTTTTTTTTTTTTTATGTTTATCTGTGATTTGAGTAAGTCCCACTCTCGGTTTACCACACAGAGCCTGCAGAAAGTATAACAGCTCATGTGAGAAACAGAGTTGCCAATGCAGGCTAATTTCAAACTAACGACAATTTGAAATAAGATCAATAAATAGTTGGTGTGGCGAAAGATCGTTTCGACTGCTGAATCAGGGCAATGGGAAATAAGTTTAGGAATCGCTGATATCCAAGAAAGAAGGAAAGAAAGAGAAACGCGGTTGCAGGATGGTAGGCAAATAAGAATGAAGGTGTCAGAAAAGAAAACAAATACAAAGAACCGACGCAGATGTTCATCAGATACGTGGAAAATTTTCACATAAGGTGCTGTAATGAAAGACAGGTGAACGGGGCACACTCCAACTTCCCATTGAGTCTTTCAGGTTGGTTATCCGGAGAGCAAACACTGCAGCACTCAAAGGACAGTTGCTGAAGAAGCTGGGGCCAAGCGGCTAGAATACTGGCTTTTGGTTTATTTATTGTGTTTTGTTTTTCTTCTTTTCTTTTAATTTATCAGCAAGACGTAGAAGTGATTTGCGGCCTGGTCGTCTGTTTCTAGCTAGAGTATATAAGGTGCGATTTAAAGCGGGCACCGTATGTATTTTCACCCACAAAGAAAGGACGTCATCCCTTTCATCCTCGGATAGGGTATCGGACGCCTAGTCTTTTCAGATAAAGAGGAACAATTAGTGGGCGTTGTGTACTGTTAAAATACCTCGGCAGTTGGAAATGGAAAAGAGCAGGCGGAAAATGCCACTGTCCATGCTCAATTTTAAATTTGAAAACATACACAAAAGAATGTTTTATGACATGGGTGATACTACTATACATACATTTGATCTTCGCCAGTACAATTCGGGTAGTGCACTGTACTAACACCCTACATGTGTGGTCTTTAGAAGGACACAGGAGTACATATGGAATTGTTTTGTTTTTTCGTCCGCTCGCTTTGAACTCAAGCCTAGTCCATACATGCGCTACTATTTCTAGTGTACTTCACTGATTTTTGCGTACGAAATAGAATAGCTTTCCTTATTGCCAGTGTCCCTCGCCATCAGGCGAACCAACTCTAACTTCAAGGATAGTTGTAATGTACGTCTCCAAGACAAGGACGAGAAGTCAACATTGTAGCCCAACAGACTATTGCAGGGGTTGAACCCAAAACCTCGGCATCAGCACACCGGATGTTTAAGAAAGAAAGATCTGATCCATTCAGTCATGCTGACCACCGACTTACGGAAATAATCGTTTCCATTGAGGGTGTCCCCATGGCACAGTGGTTAAGCCTAGGGGTTGTCGTAAAAGCTATGGAGTTCGTACTTTATACGACGCTTTAAATAGACAGTTAGCTGCCCAACTGAGACAGCCTGAGCCATCCGGTATAAAGGCCAGTGCAATGAAGTCATCCTCTTGCGCTTCTTAACCCTGAGCAGCAACAGTCAAAGACAGCCCACACGAAAGCCAAGCCTGTTCTTATTTACCCAGAGCGAAATATCGACATATGTTGTGTATCGAAGACAGAATCATCATATGCTGTTTTTATGTATGCCTACTGGCATGCAGTTGACACCAGCAACTGGATACAATTGATGCAGTTAAAGGTTTCTAGTGATGGTTACTGGGGTAGCCACTGTTGAAGCGGCTGGACTATAGGTTTAGAGCCGTGTTGCAACAAAGATTGTTAACTTCTTCTTCTTCTTCTTCTTCTTCTTCTTCTTCTTCTTCTTCTTCTTCTTCTTCTTCTTCTTCTTCTTCTTCTTCTTCTTCTTCTTCTTCTTCTTCTGCTGCTGCTGCTGCTGCTGCTGCTGCTGCTGCTGCTTCTACTACTACTACTACTACTATTATTACTACTATTACTACTACTACCACTTCTTCTTCTTCTTCTTCTTCTTCTTCTTCTTCTTCTTCTTCTTCTTCTTCTTCTTCTTCTTCTTCTTCTTCTTCTTCTTCTTCATTTTCTTCCTTGCCCTCCTCCCCCACTCCTGCTACTCCCCTTCTCCTCTTCTTGTTATTTTTCTCCTTTTTTACTTCTTCATTGCTTTCCTGATCGGAAACAAACATTGGCGGTTATAACTTTTCTCGATCTTCATTTATTTAATGAAACTAGCGGTGCTGATATTACTATTTGTTCTCCCGTGTAAGCTTGCCAAATATATATCTCTCTGTCTTCATCTGCCTCTTTTGTCTGATATCTTCTCGCATAAAACGAATGTATCTGTCGCACTTTGGTTTGCAGATATTCCTCACAGATATACCTTTCCTTATGATTGATATGAGTAATCCTGTGGAACCCATAAGGGTCGAAACATCATAAACAATAACTACAACTAAAATTATATCTACAACTAAAATTATCTACAACAATAACGGCAATACTGTACTGGTGAAATTTATAATTACTGCCCACATCTAATCCATAGCACGTTTGCCTGCTCGTCCCGTGGCCGTGTGTTCGTATCCACTCGATGTGGGATCGTTTCACTGACCTTCGCTCACATATCGGCCTAGCCTAACCTGGGTATCATGGAATTTTCTGGAAAATAAAGACGGCCGATGTAATACTGACCACATCATCCATCGATTACCGATTGGTTTAAAGCTATTCAATCAATCAGGTGCCGTCTTCACAATGAAGGTTGGCTGCAATGGATCTCAAACACTGTCTCTCGCCTTGACTGAACATTCTGTCAATCTGATTTTCGTCAGCCTCTTGATGTTATCTCCCCACTTGTGTCGTTGTCTACCTCTTGCTTGATTGCCCTCAGCCTTGCCCTCCAGTATGGTTTTTATAAGAGTGTTATGTCTTTTAACATTGCGGAACTATTTCACATGCCTCTTTTTTACTTTTTTCATCAACCCTCTTTTCATTCTCAGTTTTTCTAGAACCGCTGTATTTGATTGTTTCTGTTTCCATGAAATACGGCATATTCTTCTGTATATCCACGTCTCCACGGCATCTATTCAACTTTTCAGTTGCTTGTTCAATGTCCGCGCTTCCGCGCCATACAATTGCATTGAATATATGTAATATTGTCTTGTATAAATTACCCAATTGCCTTTAGTTCGTGTAGAGGTGTTCATTACTTTACTTACCTATATCTAGCTCTCAACAGCAATTAGCCCTAACACATAAACTCTACACCAAAGTGATAAAAGGAAATTAGAAACTATGGATGTGGTGTTAACGTAGGATGCAAAGAACAAGCTAAGCAGAAAAGAGACCAAAAGGAGAAAGTCTTAAAGACATTCGAGAAAATTCACACCTATGTAAGATCATATTTCTTAATGACATTCGAGAAAATGCACACTATTTTAAGATCATAGTTCGCTGTATCTGCTCAAATGCACACTATAGAAAATAGGGGGTTTCGACTCTATTGCACCAGGTTTGATCACAGATGGTTCGGTCTCTCTCTGCAGAAGGGCTACCGAGAGTATATACACAGAGCATGGACTCTGTAGCTCCAGCAACGACTCCCAGACGACTCCGGGAAAATTGTACTCTTGAACATAATTATGTCTCTCGTTCTTCCTCTTTATAGTGTTCTCTCTTTCTTTGTCCCGTTTACTTAATTTCTATCTAACGATCCCTAACTCTCTCTTTCTCTCTCTCTCTCTCTCTCTCTCTCTCTCTCTCTTTCTCTAACCTCTCTCTCTCTCTTTTTGGTGTTTATGGGTGGGGGATATGTGTGGGCAGGTGGGGAGATGTGTTTGTAGGTGGGGATGTGTGTATAGGTGGGGGATGTGTAGTTGAGAGGTGGCGGATATTGGGTGGGTGAGTGGGTGTAGGTTGGCTGATGTGTGTGTGTGGCTGGGTGGGGAAAATTGTGAGGGTGCGGGATGTATGTGTGGATAGGTCCGGGATGTGTGGGTTGACGGGGGTATGTGTGTGTGGTTTTGTGATGTGTGTTTTGCTGGGTGGTTGCGGATGTGTGGGTGGGTGGTCGAGAATATGTGGGTGGGTGTGTGCGTGTCGGTTATGGGATGGGTGGGGGCTGTATGTGTGGGTGGGGAAATGTGTGTGAGTTGGGGATCAGGGGGTGGGTGGAGGCATGTATGTTTGCCTGAGTCTGTGTGAGTGCGTGGAGGTATGTGTGGGTGGGTGGGGTGTGGTGGGTGGGGGATGTGTGGGTGGCTGAGGGATGTGTGGGTGGCTGCGAGGTGTGAGGTTGGATGGGGGATGTGTCTCACAACATTGCAATATGCACTGTTTATGTTTACAACTTTCATTTGACAATATTTCCCCCCCCCCCCATGTGAATGTACCATGCGTAATATGCATTGTTTATGCTTACAAAATCCATTTGACAATGTTTTTTCCCCTATGTAAATGTAACATGCACATT
>OY992878.1:151525681-151590681 GCA_963921405.1 Cepaea hortensis | reverse complement strand
AAACTACTAAACGTAAACTTGTCAAGAAATCATACACGGCGAAAATTCATGTGGTTGACTGCGACGTCATACAAAGGATATGTATCTAGCTTTGTAACCGATGTCTGCCTGGCAGACTGAGACTAAAATGCGTATCACGAAATGCCATTTGGCTGAAAAGGCGACAGGTTTCAGTATGACCAGATCACCAGTCGAGTGCCGATTGATCTATATAAATATTCGGCTAGGAGCAGATGTCCACCACACCTCACTAGTTGGTCATGCGTCGAAGCACACTTGTTCCTGCAGCGAGGCGCTGTCGTCATTTGGAGGTGACAGGTTCGTATCTCGGTCGGTAACTATAGCTTTCAAATGCTATGTTGTCTAGTGCGTCCTCTAGTCTCTACTTCCTTCTTTTTCTGTTACATTACTTTACCATCATGACAGGAAATTGGCTCCATAGAATGAGTTTCTAACATGACAATGTGCAAGGACATGCACTAAGAGTCTTGCGAAAACAAGTATAGCTACCACCATACATTGAAGTGGGAGCAGCGGTAGTGCTGTGACTAGTACGTTTGCCTGTCTGTCCGGTGATCATGTGTTCGAAAGCCCGAGTAAGGCGGACCTACGCGCCCAATTTGTTACTCTTTGAAAATAAAGATCAATTCAATTCATTTCAATTCAATTCTCTTTCTGTGAGCGTCAAACAATACTATGTGTGTTTATTTATGTAACTGTCTCGGTGGCCTCAGCTAGTTCCCCAGTGGATTTTCTCACGGTGCGTAAATCTTTCCTAGACATTTACTTAGAAATGGAATTCAGTTTACAGAGCAGGTTTGATGGTTGCACTTCGCTCACAATACTGCCCTCCTGTCCCACACACGAAATATGCAAGATAAACTAAACCATGTAGATTTGAGGTCATGTGAGATATGTGGTGGCAGACGAGCTGCTGGCCGAGTGGCTAAGAATGCCGTGTTCTAATTTGGATTCCCGTGTTCGAATCCCCGATAAGATGTGGATTATTTATTTTTTTAATGTCGGGGGCAACAAGAAAACCCTAACCTGCACAGTTCCCGGCGAATGCACTAGGCCGACGGCCTTTATTCCTCAGCCTGAAGACCCCCTGTCTTACACTGCACGATATTATAGGCAATAGATGCACTTTTTGGCAGATAGTAGTTGCAGATCTGCATGTGTTTCCGGCCAGTATGACTATTGGGATTATCATATAAAATTAACAGCAAGATTTCTCTGGAGAAGGAAAGTGGCTGGCATGGTGATATTGATCACATCATGTCCCTTTCATGTACCTTCAGCTGAGCACGAGTTTAAGAATCTAAATAACTGCACAAGGGACATCCCCTCAAGTGATATAATCCTTTCTGCAGTAGCCATCGAAGAGTTGTCGTGCTGATGGTATTAGTGGCAGCCTGAAAAATCATAATTATAAAGAGCACTTTGCCTTACATGTTGAGTATCATCCAGATCTTATGCGCACAACCCGCTGAGACAGTCTCTTCAGGCATGGACCATCACAACCTGGATCATCAGCTGTTGAAAATAAAGTCATAGCCATGGCATGGCAACAGCAGTAATTGATTAAGAATAACCATGTGTGTTTTTTTAATACGTTCGCTCGGTTTGAACTCAAGCGTAGTCCATTACTATTTCTAATACACTGGGCTAATTTTTGCGTGTGGATTAGCTTTCTCTATTACCAATGTTCATTGAAATTAGACGAGCCCACTCCGACTCCAGCAGTCCTTTATTTTTACGACGCTAAGTCAAGGACGAGAAGTCAACACTTTAATCCAGCTGACTGGTGTAGGGGTTGAACCCGCTATCTCAGCATCATCACACCGGATGTTTAAGAATAAACTCTCTTATCCATTCGGCCATGCTGCCCTCATGATAACCATGTTGTGTATACATTCATGATGCAATTCTTTGTCAGCTTCTCTGGCTGAGGGTAGTGAATGCAGTTTTACAATACCGACATAACGGGTTTGAAGTCAACCGCAAAGATTAGGAAGCACAATGAGTAGTCAGTAATGTTGGGAGAGCATTGTGGTATTGGCCCAGCACAACCTCTAGTACGGGAGCAGCGTTAGAATAATTGCTAGACGCTCGCCTGCCGTTCATGTGATCAAGGGTTTAAGTCCGCATAGAGGCGGAAATTGTAATACTTACCTGGGTCCCGAATGGCAACCCAGCCTTAAATAGGTACCAGGAAATCTATTCAAATAGATCTATTCAAAAAAATATTCAATGGTCTATTCAAATATGAATCTAACATGTCGATTGGTCTATGAAAATATGCACTATCTTTTACATTTTACCTCTACGTCTTCTTAAAATCCATACCAAGTGGCTTCGGTGATCATGTCTGTCCATAGCCTTCTGTCTTGTGTATTCTCAGTAATGTATGATACTGATGTTCCTCCATCCCATGATTTCAGACTGTCCAGCATCTCTTCTAGGTCTTCCCCTTGCCACTCATTTCCTCAATTTTCTAGTGGATAAGACGTGCTCCAGCTTTTTTGCCTTTCTCATGACATGCCCAAAGAATATGGTGTGAGTAACTAGTTCCCTTCGTTGGTTTATTTCTTCAGCATATCTTCATTACTCCTTCAATCCTTTCACTATGCCCGCACCATTTTTCTATGAAAACACATCCCTCTAGTTGCCACATAATTCCTCACTTCTCTGCTAATTCTCCATTATCCACTATCATCAAAACCATACACGCGATACTTAACCACACACAGTCCATAACAAAGAAACATATGAGTTAATATATATATATATATATATATATATATATATATATATATATATATGTGTGTGTGTGTGTGTGTGTGTGTGTGTGCGCGCGCGCGCTTACGTGCGTGCATGCGTGCGTGTGTTCATGTAGAGTGTTTCAATATATATATATATATATATATATATATATATATATATATATATGTGTGTGTGTGTGTGTGTGTGTGTGTGTGTGTGTGAGTGTGTGTGTGTGTGTGTGTTCATGTAGAGTGTTTCATGAAGTTGTATGAGTGTGTGTGTGTTGTTTGTGTGCTGACGTAGGCTTTGGAAACAATGTCCATTTTCTCGTCATTTTGTGTGTGATTCAGTCATAATTCACTGTCGTACATCAGCATTGGCTCAGTATAGGTCGTAATAACTTCTTCTTACCTCGACTGATAAAAGTTATTTTGCCACGTAAAGCTATTTAATTTCTTTCTACCACCTCCTCTGCTTCTAGCGGTATGTCTATTTGTCTTTTTCTGATTGTTTTGATGATAAACGTTCGATTAATACCATAAGCCGTAAATAATTCAGTGTTTTATTTTCTGGTTTATCTCTCCCCCCCCCCCCCCCCCCACACACACACACACACAATGTCCACGGTATTCTCAACATTTTTCTGAAACACTATATTGACAATTCATCCATTGATATACCTCTCTTAGTCTTACACATATGTTCCCAGTCTTTTTTTTTTTCTTTCTTTCTTTCATTTTTTTTTTAAATTATTAATAATTAGTTTCCGACTCAGAAAGGTGTACTTAATACCCCTTTTGAGCACGGGAATTAATATGTTAAAGCTATATGTTAAAAAAAAAAAAATGTTTTGCATATCCTTCACAGGACATCGCTGTCAACATCAGCATCTTTCAGATGATTGTTGATTTCTTGGCAAGATTACGCTCAGTAGTTTGCCATTGCTTTCTGAGCGGGCGGCTCATTTATCCCGCAAGTCACCAGCGCGGGTAGAACCGCTTCCAATTCTCGCGCGCTGCAAGACCCTGCGTGGTTAAACGGGATTACGGAGAAAGTCGTGTAACTCTGTAACAGAGGAAGGGGTTTTGGTAGTATTTAGGTGGGAAACAACTACAGCACGATTGAGCATCGGGGTCGAACGAGAGGAGAGATGCTCAAGTCGTGACGTGGTTTGTTGTCAAAGGGGCAGTTACCATCAAGCTAGAGAACCAGAAGGTCGCCAACTTAGATCCGGCTGTCATCTATTGTATTAAACACTTTTTATAAAGAACCAAATGAGTTCCGTCAATTATATAAGTTCACCTTGTTACAGAAGGTGAAATTGGTGCCCACGACACAGGATTCGAGCCTGGTGTAACGCGAAGTCATGCCGTATACTATATAACATTGCGGAGGCCAAAAACTAAGAAGATGATCCTTGCTCCGTTTGTCTCAGTCGCCAGAAATAATTTCGGCACGCTTTTGAACAACCATTGAACGTAACAAGGCGCAGTGGGAAAAATGGCCAATAACGTATCAGCGAAAAATACAGCGACCAAAAGCCCGCCCAGGGGTGGTTGTCTGTAAGTCTTTTTCAAGACTGGCTGTCAAAATTTTGCTGGCGTCAGGAGAAAAGTGAAACTGGCCATAACGAATTGCGACACCTGAGATCATTATCAAACCGGCAAGCGTCAACTGTGGACACCATCCTGGCGACTCCTCTTATCCGTTCATCTAACGGACGTGTCAGGAGCAGAAGTTTTCCTGAAGGTCAAGCCGTCTAACCGATATCTCGAGCGAGGAGTGTGCTGAAAGTCGGCCCAGTTTAATCGTGTCTTGACCGAGCAAAAGTTTGGCTAAAGGGCAAATCCAGTCGGATCGTTGTTGCAAGTGAGCAAGAACGTTGGTAAAAGACAATCGAGACAGCAAATAAATACCTCATTACTTCATGGATTGCCCAATGTTTCGTTTGACGCAGTAAGACTGTCTATAGGCCGCTAGCTTAACCTTTTGGGCTCTGCTACCTCTGAGTCCTTCTCAAAACGTCGACGAAGTACCCCACCCGGGGCGAAATCAGAAGCCAGAAAACTGGTCGGGACCCTACCAGGGGTTGAAGTTTATCCAGGCATCCCAAGAGAAGTTACCTGGGAGAAGAGACAGGCTACCTGAACTCCGCTACCTGAACTCCGCGACTGATTTTCAGCTGATGCAGAATCCTAGTGTTTGAGTGTAACCTGAAGACGAGTCTAGAGGAATACACGAAACTTGCTTGGATCAGGAACCGAGAGTAGGATAATCTGTGAGCCTATTATCTAGTCGAACTGTTCTTGTGTATATGTAAACTGAATTTCTTTAATTAGCTGATTACAAATGAGGTTGTGATTGTTTGTTCTATATAATAATATTTCAGCATGGCGGAACAAGACTCTTTGGTACAAGTATTGACGGGGGTAGGAACAGCGGTAGGTAGACTTGATACGATTATTAAACAACAGGGAATGGCAACCGAAATTGTTAAGTTTAGTGGACAGGCCAGAGAGTTTAAGAAATGGATCACTTCCATAGAAAAATATGCGTATTTGGTATCTGCATCAGATGAAGAGAAAATGAGACTTGCATATCAGGCAGCCACAGAACCAGTTTCACAGCATATTAGAAGAAAGTTAGAGGCTAGAGTAGATGAAACATGGAAGCAGTTCAAAACCGACCTAGCACACAAGTACGCAGAAATAACGGATCCACAACATGCCTTTTCGGTATTGAGACAGTCTAAACAAAATAGTGGGGAGACGGTACAGTTGTTCAGCGATAGGTTGATTAACCTGGCTGAAGAGGCATTCTTGGGACAGAATGTACAAGGAGAAGAAGTAGAGAGGATGTTAGTCGGCATTTTTGTAGATGGCATAAAATCCGATGGTTTGAAATTTAAGTTGATGAGGGAAAACCCTGAGAGGTTGTCACAGGCTGTAGATATTGCAGTACAAGAAGAAAATTTGAGACGTAGGTTTAGATTGAGAACAGGACGAGAAATAGGAACTAGTCGAGAAGATAGAGTTGAGGAGCCCATGGAAATAGGACAAACAAGGTTCGGATGGAATAGGAGGGGAGGTGTACAGATGGTACAAGGCAGAAATAGAAATGAGTATGAGGAAAGAAGACAAATGAGGTATCCTACAGGTGAGACGGTAGGTAACACAAATAACACAAATATAGTCTGTTATTCTTGCGGTCAGCGGGGACACATGGCTCGTTTTTGTGGAAATAGGCGTGTCCAATCGAATACACAGAGTAGAAATGGCAATAGGTTAAATAGGAATGTAGAAGATAGACACAGAAATTTTACAGGTACAAGAACAACGCAGGAAAACCGGCGCCCTACCTATTAAATGGGACCTGGAGTAGGAAGGGAAATAATAAGGTTCCAAGGTTTAAATAATACGTTAATAACAGGTATACTAGGACGAACAGAGAATATTTTCAACTAGATGAAGTCAAGCAGTTTATAGAAAATAAAACAGATTATAGTTCTTGTATTATAGAAGTAGGAAAGTATAGAATTCGTACATTAATTGATTCGGGAGCTCAGGTTAGTGTAGTAAAAGAAAGTTTTCTATACAGAATAGTGAGAAATTGTAGGATATTTAGGAGTCATAATAATCTTCACTCCGTTACGGGACAGAATTTACAAGTAATTGGGCAAACGATGATAAATTTCAAGCTAGGAGGGGTCAACGTAAGACATCTTTTTCATGTAGTGAAAGATTTAAATAGAAACATGCTGTTAGGAAGAGATTTTTTGATAAAAAATGGAGTAAGACTTTTCTTTGATTTACACAAATTAAAATTTAAGGACGTCTATGTAGATATGGAGGAAGACATGCATATATCAGCACTAGTGAGAGTTAAAATGTCCACGACGTTAAAGCCACAGTCGATTAATTTGATACAAGCAAAGCTAAAGAGAAACCCATATTATGTAGCAGGAGACACAGTCAGAGTCACTGAGTTACAAGAAGAAGTAATTGATGAACCTGGTTTGGAAGTTCCGGATGGAATAATAGCGTTAGATAAACACTTAACCTTTCCAGTTATGGTGATTAACAACACAGGTAGAGAAATTAAATTATACAGAGGCTGTGTAGTAGCAAAACTAGAACGTAACGTTAGTGAAATATTAGCAACAGATAGAGTAGAAATGCCGGGAACAAATTGTTCACAATCTTCTAGTGAAAGAGTTAATAACAGACGCGGACGCGGAAGTAGAGGAAACACACAAATGGATGAATTGATCCATCCATTCAAAAGAAATACAGCACAAATACATTCACTAGATAAAAAGACAAGAGAACAGGAATTGTTGGCACAGTTAAAGACTTCATCAGAAAATAAAGAAGTGTTGGAACAGTTTATAAAGGAGAATCAGGATGTGTTTGCAATTAGTGATTTAGAGTTGGGTAAGACAAAAACGGTAACAATGGAGATAGATACGGGAGACCATCCGCCGATTAGCTTAAAACCATATAGAACTCCCTTAAGAAATAGAGAAATTGTAGAAAAGGCAATAGAAGAAATGTTGAAAGCAGGAATAATCACAAGATCAAAATCAGAGTGGTCATCTCCGGTGGTAATTGTGGCCAAACCTGATGGTTCGAGTCGATTCTGTTGCGACTATCGGGCGTTGAACAAAATTACTAAAAATGTAGCATATCCACTGCCAGTGATCGATGATATTTTGGGGCTGCTTAATGGCGCTACATTTTTCACGACGTTGGACGCAAGATCAGGATTTTGGTGTATCCCGATGTCAGCAGACGCGCAAAGGAAAAGTGCTTTCTGTACTCATATGGGTTCTTATGAATTTTTACGAATGCCTTTTGGAGTCAAAACTGCGCCATCTCACTACATGCTCTTAATAAATGAAGTATTAGAGGGTATGCAACGGTTTGCACTAGCCTATATAGACGATATTCTGATTTTTACGACAGGAGATGTAGGTGATCATTTAAAACATATTAGATTGGTATTCGATAGATTAAGGGTACATGACGTTAAATTGAAACTTAGTAAGTGCCAGTTTTTAAAGACAGAAACAAAATATTTGGGTTATATTATAAATAGAGACGGAATAAAACCAGACCAAGAAAAGATAAAGGTTATTAAAGAGTTACCTCCTCCAACTAATGTTAAGGAAGTGCGTGCGTTTATAGGAACCTGTGCGTATTATAGGCGGTTTGTCCCGGCGTTTTCAAAGATAGCAGCACCTATTACAAATTTAACAGGCAAATACGCTAGATTTAAGTGGGATGATGAGTGTCAAAAAGCGTTCGAGTATTTAAAAAACAGCTTAACACTGGTACCATTGTTGACGCATCCAGATTTAAACAAACAGTTAATACTGTACACAGATGCTTCGGACAATGCAATAGGAGCATGTTTGGTTCAACCATATGAAGGAAAGGAGTCTGGAATACCAGGGGTTAAAAATGAAAGGCCAATTTACTTCTTGTCTCATAAACTTAGCAAATCTCAACGCAAATGGACGACTATTGAAAAAGAAGCGTATGCCATTCATTATGCCCTTCAGAAACTAAATTACTACTTACATAACGCAAATTTTGTTATTAGAACTGATCATATGCCTTTAAAGTCTTTTTTAGAAGCTCCAGTGCAGAACAGGAAAATACAGACGTGGGCATTGAATCTACAGGGATACAATACGAAAATTGAATACATTCCAGGTAGGATTAACACATGCGCTGATTTATTATCTAGGATTCCTTACCCACAGTCGTCAGGTGACACAGAAGATTAAGGAGAACCAGAGATTGACGATCGAAACTGGCAAGTAAATATTTTAGATTCTGCCATAATAAATGGAGAAGACTTTGAGAGTTTACCATCGGATCAGGAGGCTGAACATAGAGTAGAAGAAGACCCACATTTAGCACAGTTTAGTATGAAAGAAGAACAGGAATTAGATCCAAAAGTCTTACAAATAAAACAGAAATTAAGTGAAACGGAGGAGAACAAATATAAGAAGAATTTTTTGGTTTTACAAGAGGATGGACAGTTATACTATATGTGTGAAAGGAACGAACAGCTAAGGAAATATATTCCAAAACATTTAGAAAATGAAGTTTTAAAAGCATACCACAATGAAAATGGACATCTCGGTCGGGATAAATTGGTGAAAGCACTTACGAGTAAATATTATTGGCCAAACTTATTTAGATCTGCTTGCAAATATGTGGATACGTGTGAAAGATGCAGGTTAGGGAATATGAAAACAATTAAGTGTCCTTTGCAAGATACGGATATTCCTCAGTTCCCTATGCAGAAAATTAGTTTAGATATATCGGGTCCTCACCCTAGAACATTGTCAGGGAATGTATATTTAATTCATATAGTAGACGTTTACAGTCTTTGGCCGGAAGTTTATGCAATTCCAGATAAGAGCGCTGATACTGTCATTAATATTTTTTTACAGGAGTTTGTACCAAGATTTAGTTGTCCACAGATTATACTTACAGATAATGGTAGAGAATTTGTGAATAAGAAATTTGAAAAATTATTGAAGGATTTAAATATAAAACATGTAAAGACCTCATACTATAGACCTTCTTCAAATGCTAGGAACGAACGACAACACCGAACGTTTTATGATATTATAGCAAAGATTGTGGATGAACATGAAAAAGACTGGGATTTATTTTTGGGACCAGCGCTTAGCGCCATACGTACAAATCAAAATGTGAGCACAGGCTTTTCACCATTTTATTTAATACACGGGAGAGAACCAGTATTACCAATAGATAATCTCTTAAAACCAAGACGGAAGTATATGGGAGAAGACTTTCAGGAGACCATTATACAAGAAATGCATAAAGCACACATGAGGTTAAAGAATAATATAGTTAAAGCTAGAGAAAGACAGAAAAAGTACAAAAACCTGAATACAAAGTTACAGGAGTTTAAAGTAGGAGATAGAGTGTATTACAAAAAGCATAGAAGGAACTCTAAGTTTGATGATCGTTGGGTCCCAGGTTATTATGTCATAGAAAGGCTAGGAAATGTGTCGTATAATATTAAGAACCAGGTGACGGGACATGTGGCAAGGGCACACGTGGAACACTTAAGAAGAGATGATGATGAGAAGGAAAATGATAATTATAATAATAATTATTGTTCAGACACCGGATACTTAGATGAACGAGTCGTTAGGGGAACTACAATAACCCCAGCTTTTAGAAAAGATCCGACACACAGTCAGTTAAAAACGGCTTCAGGTTACGATGATACTCAAGAACAAACAATACCGAAAACGATAGTAGGAGAAAAGTTGAATGAGACCCATTGTGATAGTATAGAATCTATGGAAGAAGAAGTAAGTGCTCCATTTAAAAATACTAGACAAGCAACAAAAAGAAGAATGGATAAACAAAGAGAAAGAGAAGTGAAAAGACAGAGGAGAATTAGAGAGTATTCAACAAGTGGTGAAGAAATGCCTTCACTAGAAAGATCCTTAAGAAATAGTGATAGACAAATTAGATGGGATATTGAACGGAAGAGATTAGCGGCTGCTAACGAGAGAAATACAGATGAAGAAGAAGAAATGGATGAGAAATCAGAGTCAATTAGTAGTATGGAGGAGGATGATAGATTATACGGGGAGGATGATATTGATGTAGAGATAGCATTGATACAGAGAAACTTGGAGTTGTTGAAGAAGTGGAAACGTAAGAGATAAATTGATAGAAAATATTGCAGATTGGAAGATGTAAGTTTCAGGCTTTAAGGAAAGAGATACCTGATGAAGTGTGTGAGACGGTGGAAATGGAGAAGGCTTCTGTTGATACTTTTTATAAATGATCTGGAGGAGTGGTAAAACAATGGATGTAGGTTCGACTGAGGTATATATATATTTTTTGTTCTCTCAGTGACGGAATTGCTAGTTGATATTATGTTTTGGTTTCTTATTGGATGGATAAGTTAATCAATGGTACAGCAGGTAGTTGTACTATATAGTAAATAGACAAGTTGTTACTGCTGCTAGGAATATCGTGCTGTATGGTAATGATTAAGTAGTTATAGGAATTTGTCCACGAGAAGCAATTGGGGTGTAGATAATACGGCCATTGTTAGTTAAGGGCTTGTACGAAAAGAACAGATATTGTTTTAAACTAGAATTTGGTCTGTAAATAACAGATATAGATATATATAGACCTGGCGGTGAATGGTTTCAATTTCTTGCTTATAAAAACAATAGAGTGACTTGAGTGAATAGATATGACTTACGTTGATTCGTATAGGAGGAAAATTTTGCTTGGTTACTTTAAGTAGATAATTCTATGTGAATTATAATTTTTTTTTGAAGAACTTCTCTTTAGCGAGAAGACACTTGTTTTATTGAGTCTGAGTTTGTAATGCCTCATATATAATATGTTTTTTTTTTCTTTGCTTAATTTGCTTCTGTAATATGATTGTTGTTACTTGATTTTAGAATAGGGTTATTGTGTTCTTAGACTTTTACGTACAAACTGTTGGTCCGTAAAAGAGACCAATAGTGTTAGGTAGTATTAGAAAATTTTATTTTGGTTTGATAAGATGCATGTTGTATTATTTTAAAATCTGTTTTCTTTGAATGAGTTGGGGGATATCTTGTTTTGACTTTATTTCGTTTAAGTTAATTAAGTTGTTTGGTGTATTAGGTTACATAGTTATAAATTTAATTAAGTAAGTTAATTTTCAAGTAGTTATGGTGTTGGCTGGAATAAAGGAAATAATATGAGGGCTAACAGAGAGACACATACTGAGGGCTAATAGAGAGACATATAGATAGTCGTCATGAAGAGGTTCTTATGGATATGAAATGTTAGAAAATAGGAGCTACATTAAAGTCAGCATTATAGGAGGGGGGAGACTGTGAATGGCAGCATATAAATGGGAGTGTTTATATAAATGTTATGGGAAGTGAGGGGGAAAGAAATAGGTGCTGTGAAAAACCAGCGTTGATTAAATTGATAATGTTCATAGAATATGAACATTGGCTCATGGTGAAAGGTGAGGTAACGGAAATATAGACAAGATTGTGGATGGCAATATAAATGTTATATATATATATATATATAAATGTTGAGAAAACGTATGTCAACTTGGTTTATAGAGAACAAAGATATATTTTCATAAGACGTATTTTAAAAAAAAATTTGTTGTACAAATTTTTTTTTATTGGCAAGGGAGGTAAATGTGGTTGTGTGGACTATGCATTGCTTTATGTAAATGTGATCACGTTGTCTTTTCATCCTTTATGCTTATCACTGGGTGCGTACCCCTTCTTTGCTTTTCTAAGTACGTTGTTGTTCTGGTTGTCTTGTGTTGTGAGAATGCGAGGGATTTTATAATGCCATGTGTACAATAACGATTATATGAACTATTCTTCTTATGATATGTATATTTGATACAGAAACGAGCCAAGAAGGGACCAGAAATATATATAGTGGATGGCTATATAGTTTGAAGAAATAAATTTGGTTACTTAACATAAAGTGCTTTGGGGAGGTTTGGGAACTGTAAGAAAGACTGTTTGGTTTAAAAGAGTTACCATACGTGGTATGATATATTGTACAAAGCAAAATCGAAGAAATAGTTTATAGTAGGTTACTAGGGTGACAATATGACAGGGAAGAAGGGTTAAATGATATAATATATACTCAAATTTGAGTTGGGTTGGGGAAGATTAGAGGAAATGTGGGGGTTAAAGGAAAAGAAGGAATAGAGTAAGAGAGTTGGGAATAAAGAATTTTTCCTTTAGAGGAAAAATTCTTTAGAAAACATAGGGAGGTGTAACAGAGGAAGGGGTTTTGGTAGTATTTAGGTGGGAAACAACTACAGCACGATTGAGCATCGGGGTCGAACGAGAGGAGAGATGCTCAAGTCGTGACGTGGTTTGTTGTCAAAGGGGCAGTTACCATCAAGCTAGAGAACCAGAAGGTCGCCAACTTAGATCCGGCTGTCATCTATTGTATTAAACACTTTTTATAAAGAACCAAATGAGTTCCGTCAATTATATAAGTTCACCTTGTTACAACTCCTCGGCCAATGAGACCGGCATGTGATATATACAGACGTTTAAAAACAGGTGTAAGATAAACAAATCAACTCCATTGTATTGGGTTTTAGCTAAGCTGCCTCTGTCTCTCTCCACAGAACGTTAGGCCGTCTGCCATGAGCATCGGACAAAGCACGAACTCCGTAGTTCCAGCGATTATTCCTGGGGTGGAGTTTGGAGGGGGGGGGGAGGGGTCTCCTGAAAGATTGTAATCGTTGTCAGAACGAGGCAGTGCGGACACGAACCCACGACATTCATATCGTGAGAGAAACGGCGTGACCAATTCGCCATGGAGATCGCCACGTGATATATAAAGTAGCCAATGCACGCATGGCACCTTCCCCGAAATAGAAAGAGTTAAAAAAATTAATTGTCACGGGATGTTTAATCATCTTAAGCGACTTTCCATGTCTGACATGTGCTTATTTATCTTCGAAACTTTGTCATTGCAAATTATTGACTGAATTAAAATAGCAATATAGTAGTTTCCCGTAAGGAACCTCCTTGACTTTGACATCTTCTTATATATAAAAAAGGATGTGCGTATCTCTGTATGTATGTCCTTTATGCGCTCGCGAACGGCCCATCCGATTGAGATGAAATTTTCTACACGCCTTCCTTTCATTCCAGAGATGCCAACTGTCGTAGTTTTTTTTTCTTCTTCCTCCTCCTCCCTCCTCCCTCCTCCCCCTCCCAAAATACGTACGTCCAGGAAATGGTCTTCTACATAGACACTTCTCTCTGAGGTCCGCGATAACATATTAACCTGGTGGGATGGCAATCAATCATCCTACTACCTCCTCCCTCCTCCTCCCTTCTCCCTCTTCCTCCTCCCTCTTCCTCCTGCCTCTTCCTCCCTCTTCCTGCTCCCTCCGCCTCCTCCCTCCGCCTACTCTCTCCTCCTCCTCCCTCCTCCTCCCTCTCCCTCCTCCTACTCCCTTCTCCTCCTCCTCCTCCTCTCTCCTCCTCCCTCCTTCTCCCTCTTCCTCCTCCCTCCTCCTCCCCCTCCTCCTCCACCCTACTCCTCCCTCCTCTTCCTAATCCCTCCTCCTCCCTCCTATTCCTCCTGTCTCCTCCTCCCTCCTTCTCCCTCCTCCTTCTACCTCTTCCTCCCTCCTCCTTCTCCCTCCACCTCCTCCCTCCTCCTCTCTCCTCCTCCTCCCTCCTCCTCCCTCTCCCTCCTCCCTCCTCATCCTCCCCCACCTACGTTCTCCTCCTCCCTCCTCTTCCTAATCCCTCCTCCTCCTTCTCCCTCCTCCTCCCCCTCCCTCCTCCCCCTCCTCCTCCTCCTTCACCCTCCTCCCTCCTCCTCCTTCACCATCCTCCCTCCTCCTCCTCCCTCCTCCTCATCCTCCCTCCTCCCTCCTCCTCCCTCCTCATCCCTCTTCCTCCTCCTCCTCCCTCCTCCTTCTCCCCTTTCCCCCCTCTTTCTCTTAATCCCTCCTCCTCCCTTCTCCTCCCTCCTATTCATCCCTACTCCTCCTCCTCCCTCCTCCTCCTCTCTCCGCCTATCTCTTCCTCCCTCCTCCTCCCTCCTCTCTCTTCCTCCTCCCTCCTCTCTCTTCCTCCTCCCCCCTCTTCCTCCTCCTCCTCCCTCCTCCTTCCTCCTGCTCCCTCCTCCTCCCTTCTCCTCCCTTCTCCTCCTCCCCCTCCTACCCCTCCCTCCTCCCCCTCATCCGTCTTCCTCCCTCCTCCTTCTTCCTCCCTCCTCCTCCCCCTCCTCCTCCCTCTCCTCCTCATCCCTCCTCCTCCATTCTCCTCCTCCCTCCTCCTCCTCTCTCTACCTCCTCCCTCCTCCTCCCTTCACATTCCTCTTCCTCCCTCTTCCTCCTCATCCCTCCTCCTCCTCTATCCTCCTCCCTCCTCCTCCTCCTCCCTCTACCTCCTCCCTCCTCCTCCCTTCACATTCCTCCTCCTCCCTCTTCCTCCTCCTCCCTCTCATCCTCTTCCCTCCTTCTCCTCCCTCCTCCTTCTCCCTCTTCCTCCTCCCTCTTCCTCCCTCCGCCTCCTCCCTCCTCCTTCTCCTCCCTCCTCCTCCTCCCTCTTCCTCCCTCTTCCTGCTCCCTCCACCATGGGCTGGGCCGGGTCAGACAGACAGACAGACAGACAGATAGATAGACAGACAGACAGACAGACAGTCGGGAACGGGAGCTTATATGACTACTTATATGAATTAAATGAGATGCTCCCCACCAGAGTCTGGGCGAAGCCGGGCCGTGTCAGCTAGTAACATATATAAAACAGCGTACCTGATACCGTATTAACAACTTTTAGTTCATAACTGTGACACATCCCTACTTCCCATTTACCGCCATCCATTTTGTTGTTCGGTCCATACCTACGTTTTGTTTAGGACTGAATCTGTTTAATAACAGTCAAATAAACAATCGCATAATTAATTACGCGGAAATACAGGCAGCTGATACCACGTTCTCAACAGTAACATATTTCTTCCATATTTTTTTCTGATTCACCGCAACAAACATCTTCCCTGGCTGTCGTCGCCATTCTCCCCCTCCCGGCCAGCTGGTATGGATTGAATATGGGCGACCTCTCCATCCCTTCACAAGCTTGAATTCGCGTGCTCCTGGCCTCGTTCTGATGAAAAGACACCCTCCCCGTCCTTCCTGTGTGTCTGAGCCGGGTTTAGGGGGATCAGGAAAATTGAACACCGGTTCGATTAACAGTCCAGTCGAAGATGTGTCTTTCATATTCTCTGCACAGTGGATTATGGACTGAGATAATTTTATGTTGTTTTATATGCACTGCCCTGGTGAGTGTTGTGATTACGGAGATGGACGAGCGAGGTAAGGATTCATCCAGTGCAAAATATTACGTTATCATTTTCTTAAGTTGTTTACATTCATTGTATGTGTTACTCAAATGTTCTTTCGCGAAAAATAAGGTGTCCTAAGCAGATATAAACGGATATAAACATCATCATATAAGAAATAGAATCCCCCCCCCCCCTCATCCCCCTGTCGGGATATAAATTTCACTAATCCGAACCATTTTACTACATGTCCTTAACCCGGGGTATGTTTATACAATCTCTGGCTGTAAGGTGTTAGCCTTATTTATTCAATATCGTATATCATAATATTATTTTTATATTCTTTATAATCGTATGATCAATATCTAAACAGAAATAGCAAGAAATATTCACATATTGCGAACTCAGTATAGTATATGGATATAAATGAAGGTTTTATGAGTATGAAAATATAAAGACATCGTATAATTCCGCCGCGTCTTCCCATATCAATAGAACTCTATTACAGCCCTTTCTCAAAACTAGGCTTTAAACGGTTACGTTTGCGAGGAGGGGCGAAGAGCGGTATTGATTTGGGGCACACGGATATGTTTACATACGTACCTCGGGCTGCATCCCTGCTTGAACTAGGTTCGTCTGTTTGTACACAATCTCTTGAACCTAAAGGGCGAGTGTTTACGTCTATGAATGCACTGACAATTGCGTTATGATATGACGCAGGGTGCGTCTTATCAAGCTTTTAGCAATGCATCACTGACGGGATTAACTCGTTTGCTGCGTGATTGGTTACAGATTTGGAGGGAATTACTCTTTAGCTGGTGAAATTGCTTCCAGTATAATTTTGTTTTACTCAAATGCGTTGGCTGGTTACGAGAAAACAAAATCTTCACCATGAGCAATTGTGTTCTAGAGAAGATCGAGAAAAATACATTCCCAAGTATTGATCGGTGCTCATACAAGTAGAAGGAAAGGACTAGAGGTCAGAGTACTCTTGTACTGGAAGCGTGTAGCTGGCGGTGTAAACGAGTATACGTCCTTTTCAGCAAGACATTCTCATCTTTTGGAGGCGACAGATTGTAATCCGTACTGGCTACTAAGCTGGCCTTTCGTCTGGCGGTCCTGTGTTTGAATCTGCATCCAGGACGAATAAACCAAAACTAACCAGGTCTACCAAGACGATTCACTCTAACATGAGTACCAGAAAATGCATTCGAAGTAAAGGTAATGAACGTGACCTTGACCTCATCACTCAACGAATGTCGATTGGTCTTTAATTGCTGCAGTGTCGAAGGATAATATATCGCTAAACGTGACCTCCCCTTTAGACAGAAAAACCATAAATCACCTTACTATTGTCATCGTATTATTTGTTTTGTTTCGTGTATCTTCCTCCCCGCGGCAAAGGAGTTACGTACGCAGTTGACAATCCCGCATACCGCGTTCGAAAAACAGCTGCGTTGGTTTTTTAATGAAATGGTATGGGTGCCAGTCGTTCAGAAAGCAATGGCAAACTACTGAACGTAAACTTGCCCAGGGATCACGAACAGCTAAAAATTGCTGGGGTTGACGGCTACGTCCATAAAGGATATGCAACTAACTTAACTAATCTTCTGCAATGTCAATGTTTAGTGAACATCAGTTTACACTATAATACTTGTTCATTTGAACCGAAACGAGAGCATCAGAAACAGACGAGCAACGGAAACGGAAACAGGCGCATCAGAAACAGACGAGCAATGGGAACGGGAACGGGAGCAGGGGCCGAACGCGTACTCTGTGCGCTTAGAGAAATGTATCTCAATGTATAATGACTAGTTATATGAATTAAATGACACGCTACCCGCCAGGTGCCTGGCGACGCCGGACCGGGTTCGTATATATATATATCGCACCATAGATGATTGCACCGCTTGATAAGTTCGAATAGTGAACTTGATTGTATTATGTCTTACTTCTCCGTTCGTTCCACATGCGTTAGCGTAGTTGATTGGTAGCAACGCTGGTAACGTCATGATCGCGGTCAGACGAGGGTTCAAGTCCTACGTTCGTCGTTCGCAAACCGAGCACCAACAAAAACAAACTGATCGCCTATTGTCCGCGCTCTCAGGCCTAGAAAATATGACAGCCCTAACAGATCACAGACCTATAGGAGGGTCCTGCTTTAGGATATATAATGTTTGTTCTTTGGTTCCAACCATTTTAGAATTTAGTATTTGATCAACTAGCTATTATGTGTTTTTAAACTCTGCAATGTAGTAGTGTTGAATATACATACCATTTGACAATGAGAATTGTCAAATGTTATGTATATTCAACACGGAAGCCTGCACATTGAACAAGCAATAAAAAAGTCGAATAGACGCCTTGGAGATTCGGATATACAGAATAGTATGTTGAATTTCATGGAAACAAAACAAAACACAAAAAAAACACACACACACATCAAATACACAGAGGTTGTAGAAAACCTTGGAATGAAAAGGGAGTTGATGAAATAAATACAAACGAGGCAAGTGGCATATTTCAGCCACGTTAAAAGACATAACATTCACATAAAAACCTATATTGGGGGGGGGGGGGCAAGATTGAGCTCAAGGGAGCAAGAGATAAATAACGAGACAACGACAAGTGGGAAAATACATCAATAGGTGGACAAACATCATTGTGACAGAATGTACAGTCACAGCGAGAGACAGACAGTGTTAGAGATCCATTGCAGCCAAATTTCATTGTGGAGACGGCACCTGGTAGATAATCTGTTCGGTTGTTTTCACCAGGTCATGCTGGTGTGGCGGGAAACGAACAGCCTTGCAGATTGGCTGGGTCGGCACCTTTTGACGGGGTATTGATGCGTGGTGTATACTGTTTATATAATGTATGCCAGCAAATGGCTTGGGAAGTCCAGGCGGCTGATGTGTTACCGACCATATCACCCACATTGCCGTGTGGTCTATACCAATAATGGGTCTAGCTCCGTGTGCCCACTACGGCTGGGGCGTGTAAAGGTTCCTGTACCTTTACTTGGTTACTTTGATGTAAGAACTGCATATCTGTAAGTTACCTGCCTTACACAAACACAGATGTGTATCTGCGTCATATACAAGTGCTTCTAATTTGATGTACATCTCACTCAACACTTGCTCCGTGGCGAAGTGGTTACGGTCGCAGTTCATAATCCCACATACCACGTTCGAAACACTGCTGCGGGCGATTTGGTAGCAGACTGCCTTGCATTTTTTTTTTTTGGTGTAAAATTATATGGGTGCCGGTCGTTCAGAAAACAATGGCAAACTACTGAACGTAAATTAGCCAAGAGATAAAACACAACCAAAAATTCCGGGGTTGACAGCGACGTCCTATAAAGGATATGCAAGTAACTTAACTCACTGAACAGTAATTAAATACGTAAATAGTAAATAAACTGTCCCGAACCAGTCTGTGATATAATATTACCATCACAGTGTGGAGACCTGCGAGCATGGAGAAATAGGTTATCAATATATCCATCACTTTGACAGACCAACGACCATGGAGGAATAGGTTATCAATATATCCATCACTTTGACAGACCTGCGAGCATGGAGAAATAGGTCATCAATATATCCATCACTTTGACAGACCTGCGAGCATGGAGAAATAGGTTATCAATATATCCATCACTTTGACAGACCTGCGAGCATGGAGAAATAGGTTATCAATATATCCATCAATTTGACAGACCTGCGAGCATGGAGAAATAGGTTATCAATATATCCATCACTTTGACAGACCTGCGAGCATGGAGAAATAAGGTTATCAATATATCCATCAATTTGACAGACCAACGAGTATGGAGGAATAGGTTATCAATATATCCATCACTTTGACAGACCTGCGAGCATGGAGAAATAGGTTATCAATATATCCATCACTTTGACAGACCTGCGAGCATGGAGAAATAGGTTATCAGTATATCCATCACTTTGACAGACCTGCGAGCATGGAGAAATAGGTTATCAATATATCCATCAATTTGACAGACCAACGACCATGGAGGAATAGGTTATCAATATATCCATCACTTTGACAGACCACCGAGCATGGAGGAATAGGTTATCAATATATCCATCACTTTGACAGACCAACGAGCATGGAGGAATAGGTTATCAATATATCCATCACTTTGACAGACCAACGACCATGGAGGAATAGGTTATCAATATATCCATCACTTTGACAGACCTGCGAGCATGGAGGAATAGGTTATCAATATATCCATCACTTTGACAGGTGACGAGCCCAGGAGTCGAACTCACACAAGACCGCAGTTATGACACTACCAGTGCAGTTCGCTATCACCTTCGCCAGTCCTCTCGCCAACCGTTGTTGACTGGGCTTTATCTCCACAAATACGTATATATTTTGATCCACGACTTCGACAGCTTTATGTACTTGATATCAGAACTGCACAGCTGTAAGAGATTTGGTCTTGTATCCGCACAGATATATGCATTCTTATCTCGACATTCAGTTTCCTTAACTTTGCATTCTTGTCTCGACATTCAGTTCCCATAACATCGATACAACAGATTTCTGCACATCCTTTTCAGCTTGCATCCAACTAGATAGAAAATGCAGACAAGAAAATCCTGCTGCTGTGGAGGCTGAAGTACAAGCGTTGATTTTCGAGAATTCGCTAGCCGGTGATGCGATCATCTACACAGATGGGTCGGTCGTCCGACATGTGAGAAGCTCATGGACCTTTACAGCTCGGGCCGGAGGGAGAATTGTGAAGGAGGACTCTGGTGCTTTCACTGAAACCACAAGTAGCCTGACTATGGAAGTCATGGCAGTAAGTAAAGCAATAACATGGCTCGAGACACAGACATTCACTAGGGCATGTTTCCTTAGCGACTCAATGAACATGATCAAGAGGATAGAGGAGGGGTCGATCCGAAGAGAATGGTTGCTGCCTCTGGAGCGGTCTCGGCTGACAAAGATTAGTTTCATCTTCGTGCCAGGGCATGCGGGAGTACAAGGAAATGAGCGGGCTGACAAGCTCGCAGGTGAGGCTACTGTGGAGGGCGGACGCGCCATGGACCAGGCTGACATTCTGAATGCTCTACGAGAAGTAAGACTCTTGCGTGAACCAAGTGATGACTGTGAATCTACAACCATGGCCAGAACAGCAAATTAAAAGAGGGGTGGCCAAACAAGAACACTACGCAGGAAGCCAAAGAAGATTGATAAACCAACACAGAACTGGCGTCGTTAGCCGCTACACGCTGCGGGATTTGCTGAGGAGGGGATCCGAGCACTAATGGACTGAATGGTTCCATGTGCAATGAGGATGATCTGTCGACTAACTAACTAACTAACTAACATCGATCTTCTTCGTTCCTCTTCTGGGATTCTGAGATAAGTACTTTTTTTCATTTTTAAAATTTTATTGTCATTGTTTTCACTTTCCCTTTCATCTTTCCAATCTTCTCATGTGGTTGTTATTCCTTAACGTAGTCACTGCGGTGATTTCACGGTGTTTATTTGTAGTGTTTTCATGTATTTGTTTGCTGAATAAGGCTTGTCGCCGCAACGTCTTTTGTTTTCCCTTATTGCATCCTGCAGAGCTGCATTACTCCGTGTTCTTTAATATTTGTTGACTCTTCCGAGAGGCGTGCTCCACACCTAGCTCAGCATCTCAAAGGTCAGTGTACTTGACTTCGGAATACGTTTGTGTAAGATTTGCTTCCTCTAGACAGATTCCGTGCGTTCCAATGCCGGGTCGGTTGGCTTAGTTGCCTGGTATGCGTGTTTGCTTGTAGAGTAGTCTTGACGTAGAGTAATTTTCATTTGCCTAGTCTTTTTCTTGTTCTATATACAGATCTGTTTTTAAGGGTGTGCTCTTGTCGGTTTTTGATCAGGTTTCATTCTCAAAAGGTATCCAAACCAGTTTATGTTTAGTCTCTTGATTGGTCGATACATAATATTAGATAGGTTGAAACATAATTTTAGTCCGTCATATATGTCATAGTTTAATTGTAATAAGATCGCCTAACAATTTTATTTGTTGTCTCTCGTTAGGTCGAAATATAATATTATATAGGTGAGAAACATAATGTTGCATAGGTCGAAACATAATATTATATAGGTGAGAAACATAATGTTGCATAGGTCGAAACATAATGTTAGTCTGTCATATATGTCATAGTTTAATTGTAATAAGATCGCCTAACAATTTTATTTGCTGTCTTTCGATAGGTCGAAACATAATGTTAGATAGGTCGAAACATAATATTAGTCTCGCATATGTGTCATAGTGTAATTGTCATAAGATGGCCAAGCAATTTTATTTGGTGTCTCTCGATAGTTCGATGCATGATGTATTAGATTAACACATATGTCGTGGTTTTATTCTCATAAGATTTCCAAACTGTTTCATTTGTTGTGATTGTATTATAATATTATGTCCAAAGCGCTTTATTTCTTGTCTCCGGATAGGTCGATGTATGCTGTTAGTCTATCACATAGTCGCGGTCTTATACTCATAACATGTGCATACTATTGTATGTGTTGCCTCTCGTTAGGTCCATGCCTGATGTTTATCATATATGTCGTGCCTTCAATCTAATAAATTATTTAAACTAATTTATTTTATTGCTTTCGATTGATAGAATCTCGAATTGAGTCATTTGAGCATATTCCAAATTACTTTAATTACTTATTAGATGCCTAAACCACTTTAATTGTTGCCTCTCTATAGGTCGAGGCGTGATGCTGCTTTATAAGATGCCCAAAACACTTATTCGCTGTTAGGCTGATTCATTATGTTAGTTTGTCATATATATCTTTGTTTCATTCTCATTATTTGTTGCCTCTTAATAGGTTGTTGCCTATGTCAACCTGTTATATATGTCATAGTTTCATTCTCATTATTTTTTGCCTGTCAATAGATTGTTGCCTGATGTCAATATCTCATATACTTGTATATCGTGGTTTCTTTCTCATTATTTGTTGCCTCTCAATAGGTTGTTGCCTGATGTCAACCTGTCATATATGTCTTGGTGTCATTCTCATTATTTGTTGCCTCTCAAGAGATTCATGCATGATGTCAATCTGTCATTTATATCGTGGTTTCGCATCCTCTCCCTGTCTCTTCTGGAGACCACAGCAGCCCTTTTTAAAGCATCTCATCTCATATATGACGAGATTTCACTATCGTTATGTTGACAAAGACCAAGTCTGACATTTATAATAAAGTGTTGGATGAAAGTGATGGGCTGATAGATAACAGTAAGGTGGTTTCTATTTTGATAGAAACCAAGCCTGTCATTTAAAATAAAGTGTTGGAAGTTGTTGTTGGTATGATTGATAACAGTATAGCGGTGTTCGACAACAATTATTTCGTATCCAATAAGAGGCCATCCCTAAAGGTACGGAGTTCATGCTTTGTTGCGAGGATTTGGCAGGCCACTCTACGGAAGAAAGCCCAGCCCTATAAGGATAGAATCTGTGTAATGAAGTAGCGCCCCTTTCCTATAACTCCCTTTTAACAAGGGACAAGCAGCAGTTAACTTGTCTAGTCAACGCAACATTGATTCAGCTGAGCATCGACACTTATATAGTGTGTAATTTAATGACTGTGCAGTGTTTGACAATATAGCCGGTCCAAGTTTTGTATTCATCCTCTGTAAAGTTCATGCAACATAATAGACAAACACAAAACTTGGACCAGCAATATTTTCAAACACTGCACAGTCATTAAAAATACACTCTGTAGTAGTTTGGAGCCGTGGGAGCGCAGTGACTAGCAAGCCTACCTTCCGGGTCACTGGACATGTGTTCGAATCCCTATCCAAGAGGGGGTTTTCTTTTTAAATTGATCTTAGCTCCGAGGTCGTCTCTGCCTGCAATAGGTTCTAAGGAGTGTTCTGAGAAGTAAAGACGCCCTGCATTATATTGATCACATAAGCCTTCAAGTGCTGATTAGTCTACGATAAATATAGCGCCAAATACCGTATACACTCAAGGCGTGGAAAATAGTCTTTTATATACATGTTTTAAAACATATAGTAGCGATTGAATATATTGATGTTATAATGTTATAGACGGGTTCTAAGAATATCTTGGGTAATGAAAAGAACTAATGCATCAATACTTCAAGAGCTGAATATTGAAGAAGGCTGGTTATTAAAGAAGATAAAACAAAGAAAATTGATATATTCTGGTCATTTGAAACGTCATGAAAGGTTGGAGAGAACAATAATGGAAGGGTATATGCCTGGGAAGAGAGGGAGAGGAATGCCAAAGAGAAGATGGGTGCAGGATGTGGTGGACGATCTCCAGATGGGTGTATCGGACGTTGGACATCTTGCGTAAGATCGAGAGGTTTTCCGGAAGGTTATAATGGGAGCGAGGTTCTTCAAAGGACATGCTACTGAATGAATGAATGAGCGATTGAATATCTTCAGATCAGCTTAGTTTTTTTACTTATAATGAAAGAGCACATTCGAGACTTCCATTACATTCACTAGTTCCTCGTGTGTACATTACGCAATCAAGATCTCACCTTTGTCGGCGAAGAACTCAATGTGCGTATGTCGGAACCACACATTATACAGTTAACATGTTTTAGACGGTTTGACATTCTTGTCAGGACAGAGGATATTTGCCGTCTGATCTATATTATTCACAAAGGAATCGCAACCTGTACAATTCATTGAACCTTCTATGTGTAGTCCTTATCAGATAGTGCTAGATATTTATTCCACTACCCGGATATCAGGTACGGGGCTAGCATCATGAGTTTGCTATTGTTTTAGTAACAATAAGACTGGAACTCTAGACTTTTCAGGACTGTAGCAGGTGGCAGACATATTAACTACCGCAGTCTCGAATTCCTCTTCTGCTTTGCTCGTACTTAAAAGTCTATGTTAGTTGTTAGTCAGTTGTTAGATTCCATATCACAGCAAAGCGACACGCCCATAATGCTCTGTTCATATGCCAGCGAATACCACACAAAATGCACCTCACTGCCTCATGTGAAAAGTGGAACAAAAAACAGTACCGACAAACCAACAGCACGCTCAGGCAAGTACATATTATACATACGGCCGTTGCAAGAATGCCAACACAACAGTCCGCCACGAAAACTACAGCTCATCGTTGATCTAAGCGGCTGTCACTAGAAAAGCAACAGCTTCACACACACATTACTGCATAATGCAAAACTAGCTATTTCAGCAAAAGGCCGCCGCCATTTTTGAACATGCATTTCACAAACAAGCACCGGCAGATGTAAAAGCACTCCACACGAAATCCACAGCTCACAGTGTCACTCCAAGCACTTAAGTCAGTAGCTGTTAGTGCCTCTAGCAAATGTTGTAGCTGGTGTCATATTTAAGATCGACGTTGTAGTTAGTTTCAGGTACTTGAGGTTCCGAACAACTCAGTTTCTGTCAACTGTATAAGAATGCAAGATCTTAATTGTCTTCACACCCTAAAGGTGTGGTTTTTAAGACGAATGTTGCAAATACCCTGGTCTGCCAGAGTAACTACCAACAAATGTATGGAAGAAGCTAAAGAAATTACAACATTGTATACAACTATTAGAAAGTGACAAGCAATCCGTTTTCTGTTATCTATTGGGGTATCATCCTTGCACTCCTGGCAAGTCCATAGGTGCTCAGACATCTCCGCTCCCTCTCCACCCCCAACATATGCATCCGCGTCCGGCAGTTAATAGTGCCAGTTCTGTGTTGGTTGACGAAGCCCCTCATTCTCCGGATGTGCCTCTCGTGTCTGGCCATGCCAGTTCTTACTCCCATGTCTCTCATTCTTAGCAATGATGTTGAATCACTGGCTTCAAAGTCATCCGCTATCGATATTTATCTAAGGCCATTGACATGCATCTAAGGTCATTAATAACATCGACATGATCTAAGGACCGGTCATCTGCAGGGAGGTGCAGAGTCAGCAAGTTTATCAATTCGTTCATTTCCCTCAACTCCCACATATCTTCGGAACGAAGATCAATGTGAATCCACGGAAAACAGACTTCCGCAGCGATTCAGTCCTCTGCCTACGCACAGAACCAACATCGACCTTTCGGCTCATGATCATTGAATCACTTAGACAAGCAATGATCTTTGGTAACTTGATGAGAAAAGGAGCAATGGGAAACATGGGGCCTGCTGAAAACATCAGCGATATAATTGTCAGATGCAAAACGAGAGAAATGATGCTGGATGGCCTATGGCGGTGGCTGGTATTAATATCATCTAGAGAACTGATCCAGAACACCAAGGATACATGCACGTCTAAGCCATATGTCAGGCCACATCATGATGATGACACCTTAACGTTGATTGGTTGGTTGTTTGGCTGGTTGTTTGGATAGTCAGTCGGTCGGTTGATAGGTTGTTGAATCCACTGCAAGACTGAATTTTAACTCCGACGACATATGTCTTAGCTTCCATGTAATGTGCCAGCCTGAAAAAGGCTGACATCTGTCACAGAGAGAGAGAGAGAGAGAGAGAGAGAGAGAGAGAGAGAGAGAGAGAGAGAGAGAGAGAGAGAGAGAGAGAGAGAGAGAGAGAGAGAGTTGGTGTAGAGACTTCATCCCGACTAGCTCTGAAGTACTATATCCACGCTGATTGTATTGCAAAGCACTCCATTCCCCTCTCCACGACTGTTACTGAAACTTCACATTTACGGCGAGGCATATTAGAATGTAACGAAGTTATGATTCAGTACCTCACATACCAACCGGCTGGGATTAATCATAGACTAGGAATATATCCTTCCTCCCCAGGCTTTAGGTATTTCATTCTTAAAAGACTCCATCCGAACCTCCAGAGAGAAAACTTTAGTGTACAAGAAGAACGAACAAGAACTCCAGAAATCAATGCCCGTATTAAAATGATCTCCTTGGGAAGACATTGTGTCAGATGTTACAGCATCCACACATTGATCTGGGAAAAATAGAATTGTGAGCCGGTGGAGATATTTTACTGTTTATTTTCTTTGTCAATTGATTGCCATTTAGAAAGTGGGAGGTGGCTGCTTTTGGGTAGTGGTGTCAGTGTCTAAATGGGAGGAGAGGTTGATATCTACGGCGCCTGCGTCTAACTCTCAAGAGTGGTTCTAACCGAAAAAAGTAGTTGAGAAATGCAACGCCCGCGGCTGACTATCTAAAGCAGAGGTTCCCAAACCACGGCCCGCGGGCCACTTGTGGCCCGCCAGCTGTCAGAAAGTGGCACGCGAGGCCTCGTTTCAGTCGAGATTTCAAGAGTTCACAATAGAGGAGGATAATGTTGCCCTCTTCATAAATCCGTTCCTATTTCCTGATGCCAAGCTCTGTCAATTACAGCAAAACCTTCAGCACGAAATAATTGACTTGAAATGCAATTCTGCACTGAGATGTAAATTTCTGGAGCTGCCTGCTTCAACTTCAGCTGATCATATGATTTTATTCTGGCGACTATTGCCTGTCGAACAATTTGAACACTTGCGTTCATTCGCCCAGAGATACATTTGTAGTTTTGGATTGACTTACAGATGCGAGCAGTCATTTTCCGCAAAGATCGTTATAAAAAAAGAAAAAGAAACGTTCCAGGCTCACCAACAGTAACCTAGCTGCGCTTATGACTTTGGGCACGGCAGATTTGTGCCCAGACATTGATAAACTGGTATCTGAGCTTAAGTAACTGGTTAAGAAGAACAGTTACAATTGTAAATTAATTACATTAATAGCGATTTTCGAAATTGATTTAAGATTTATTGTTAAATGAACTTTTGATTTTAAACCAAAAAAATGACCGCAGTATAGTACTGACACTGACTACCTTTAATGTTTTAGAATTTTGGTGACGAAAGTTAAGAAAAGTAAGAATGATATTGCACGACTTTTATAATTTTATAACGTTGTGGCCCGCTTAACTACCGAAAATAGTAAATATGGCCCTCAGCTTAAAAAGCTTGGGAACCACTGATCTAAAGTGTTTGAGAAATGCGACTCCCGATTCTAACTCTCTAGAGTGGTTTTAACTCTACAGAGTACTCGAGATATACGACGCCTGCGTCATAATTTCTAGAATGATTGAGAATTACGACAGTGGCCATGTCTAACTCTTCAGAGTGGTTGAGAATTATGACTCTCGCGTCTAACTCTCTAAAGTGGTTCTAACTATCTAGAGTGGTTCTAACTCTATAGAGGGGCTGAGAAATACGGCCCCCGCGCCTAACTGTCTAGAGCAGTGGTTCTCAACCTTTTTTGGTCCATGCACCCCTTCACCATATGTTCAGAATGTCACCCCCTCCCCTTTTTAGCATTTCCTCCCTATAAAGTCCCCCGCCCCTACACAGTATACGTAAAAATGGAAGCTAAATTTAACAACACATACTAGAGCAAGTCTAGACGTCTACATAAAAAGTGATGTGCGGGTCTACATACGTTATAAAACAATGTTTAGAAGGGCAAGAAGTACAGAACCGTAAAGTATGGAGGGAAAAACAATATCAGGTAATCGGTTCTTGTATTAACGTGATCTTAAAATAATCTTACCCCACCCCCCCCCCCCCTCCTTCCTTTTTTCCCCCCGCGTTTCCATTCTGTTTCAGGATATTGCGGTCAACATCATCATCTTTCAGCTGTATGTTGATTCCTATGCTAGATTAGGCTCATCAACACGCCGCGACTTTCTGAGCGACCGGCTCCATACTCTCATAAGTCACTGGCGCGACTCGAACCGCTTCCAATTCTCGTGCGCTCACGTCAGCCACGAGAGTATTCGGGGTTACGGAGAAAGCTGCTAACGCCTTGACCAGGGGGACCGGCCCCCTCCCTCCTGGAAACACTAAAATTTTCTCCCTATAATAAAGTTTGTTTGTTCGTTCGTTCGTTCGTTCTTTCTTTCATTCGTTCCCTGGGGGGAATTTCCCACCGATTGAGAACCACTGCTCTAGCGTAATTGGAGTTACTGTGCCATCTATAACTCTCTTTAGTGATTGAGAATTACAGTGCCGTATCCATCTCTCTAGAGTGATTCATAATTACGGTGACGTGTCTAAACTCTCTAGTGTGATTGAGAGATACGGCGTCCGCGCCTAACCCTTATGGTGGGTCAACATTTACAGTTCCCAAGTCTAACTCTTAAGTGTGGTTGAGAATTATGGCTCCCGAGTCAAGTGAATGGTTGAGAGTTACGACGCCCGCTTCTAACTATGAACAATTGTTGCAATTACAGCGCCTGTGTCTAACTAATCCCAGCAGTTCTATGGAGAAAGAGAAGAAAAAGTTGCGTATCCCTTACGGGACGTTGCAGTCAACATCAGCATTTTTCAGCTGCTGTTGATGTACTAGGCAAGTGTTACGTTCAGTAGTTTGCCATTGCTTTCTGAACGACCGGCTCCCATACCAGCACTTTATAACACAACGCGACGCGGTCTGCTGCACAAATCGTCGCAGCTGAGCTTCGAATCCCTGGTACCCGGCTCACGAACCGCGTTCTCAAGCTTTTAGCCATCTATGGAGCACGTGGCAAAATTAGGTGTAGTTTAGAATTACGGCGCCAACGTCTAACTATGAGGAGTGTTTGAGATTTAGGGCAAGAATGTATAACTCTGAGAGGGATTTAGAGTTACGGCGCCCGCGTCTAACTGAGGAGTTGTTGAGAATTACGATGCCCGTGAGCTACGCTCTTATCAACTCTGAAAAACGTGGTTTAACATTGCGGTGCCAGTGACTTACTGTCTGGAGCGGTCGAGAATTCCGGTACCCTTGACAAACTTTCTAGAGGGATTGAAAAGTACGGTGCCTGTGACGTTGAGAATTACTGTGCTCTTGACAAACTTTCTAGAGTAGTTGAGAATTACTGTGCTCTTGACAAACTTTCTAGAGTAGTTGAGAATTACTGTACCCTTGACAAACTTTCTATAGGGATTGACAAGTACGGTGCCTGTGACAAACTTTCTAGAGTAGTTGAGAATTACTGTGCCCTTGACAAACTTTCTAGAGTAGTTGAGAATTACTGTGCCCTTGACAAACTTTCTAGAGTAGTTGATAATTACTGTACCCTTGACAAACTTTCTAGAGTAGTTGAGAATTACTGTACCCTTGACAAACTTTCTATAGGGATTGACAAGTACGGTGCCTGTGACAAACTTTCTAGAGTAGTTGAGAATTACTGTGCCCTTGACAAACTTTCTAGAGTAGTTGAGAATTACTGTACCCTTGACAAACTTTCTATAGGGATTGACAAGTACGGTGCCTGTGGCAAACTTTCTAGAGTAGTTGAGAATTACTGTGCTCTTGACAAACTTTCTAGAGTAGTTGAGAATTACTGTACCCTTGACAAACTTTCTAGAGTAGTTGAGAATTACTGTACCCTTGACAAACTTTCTAGAGTAGTTGAGAATTACTGTGCCCTTGACAAACTTTCTATAGGGATTGACAAGTACGGTGCCTGTGACAAACTTTCTAGAGTAGTTGAGAATTACTGTGCCCTTGACAAACTTTCTAGAGTAGTTGAGAATTACTGTACCCTTGACAAACTTTCTATAGGGATTGACAAGTACGGTGCCTGTGACAAACTTTCTAGAGTAGTTGAGAATTACTGTGCCCTTGACAAACTTTCTAGAGTAGTTGAGAATTACTGTACCCTTGACAAACTTTCTAGAGTAGTTGAGAATTACTGTGCCCTTGACAAACTTTCTAGAGTAGTTGAGAATTACTGTACCCTTGACAAACTTTCTAGAGTAGTTGAGAATTACTGTGCCCTTGACAAACTTTCTAGAGTAGTTGAGAATTACTGTGCCCTTGAAAAACTTTATAGATTAGTTGAGAATTACTGTGCCCTTGACAAACTTTCTAGACTAGTTGAGAATTACTGTACCCCTGACAAACTTTCTAGAGTGATTGACAAGTACGGTGCATGTGAGTAACTTTATAGAGTGATTGAGAATTACGGTGCCCTTGATTAACTTTCAATGTTGGTTGAGAACTATGCCTCTCGTGCCTAACACTTTGAGAAGTTGAGAATTACGGCGCTCTCACTAACTCTTACAGTGTCCGTAACAAATTGTCTAAAGTGGCTGAGAATCATGGTGCCCTTGACAAAGTTTCTAGAGCGGTTGACGTGTACGGTGATCGTGATAGCTTTCTAGAATGATTGAGAATTACGGTGCCCTTGACAAAGTTTTTAGAGCGGGTGACATGTACGGTGTCCGTGATAACTTTCTAGAATGATTGAGAAATACGTTGCCCGTGACTTACTTTGAATATTGATTGAGAATTACGGCGCGCGCGCTAACTCTACAGAGTGGTTGAGAATTACGGCGCCCTCATCTAACTCCAAAGAAGGGTTGATTATTACGGTGCTGGCGTCTACTCTAAGGAGAGGTTGTGAATTACGGCACCCGTGTCGAACTAGGTGGAAATTTACAGCTCTCCTTTAACTATATTTTTTTGTGTTCGCATATCCTTTAAAGGACATCGCTGTCAACATCGGCATCTTTCAGCTGATTGTTGATTTCTTGGCAAGATTACGCTCAGTAGTTTGCCATTGCTTTCTGAGCGACCAGCTCACATACCCCGTAAGTTACCGACGCGACGATAACCGCTACCGATTCTCGCGCATTACTTACGAGAGTATACGGGATTACGGAGAAAGACGTTAAACACCTAGGCCAGGGAGACAGGCTCTAACTATATAAGTGGTTGAAAATTACCGCTCTCGCGTCAAACACAAGGAGTGGTTGAGAATTATACACCCCTTTTCTAACTCTGAAGAGTGGTTGAGAATTACAACGCCCGGGTATACATTGAGGAGTGGCTGAGAATTACAGTGTCCGCATCTAACACGAGGTTTTTTTTTTTTTTTTTGAGGGTTGCCTCAATAGCTGGAAAACTCACAGAGTAGGTCAATCATGACCAATGACTCCACGGTCGATCCAGCCTTATGCGATTAGTGAGTGAGTGAGTGAGCGAGCGAGCTACCTAGCTAGCTAGTTAGTTAGTTAGTTAGTTAGTTAGTTAAATAGTGAGTGAGTGAGTGAGTGCGTGCGTGCGTGCGTGCGTGCGTGCGTGCGTGAGTGAGTGAGTGAGTGAGTGAGTGAGCGAGCGAGCGAGTGAGCGAGGTAGTTAGTTAGTTAGTTAGTTAGTTAGTTAGTTAGTTAGTTAGTTAGTTAGTTAGTTGCATATCCTTTACATGACGTCGCAGTCAGCACCTGCATTTTTTGCTATTGTGATCTCTTGGCAAGTTTATGTTCAGTAGTTTGCCATTGCTTTCTGAACGATCGGCAACCATACCTTTTGTTAAAAAAACTAAAGCAAGGCGGTCTGCTGCCAAACTGCCAACAGCTGTGTTTCGAACGCTGGTATGCGGGATTACGAACTGCGTCCGAAACCCCTTCGCCACGGGGTCATGCAATTAGTACCGATATAAATTGTATGGAAAGCAAGGTAGCTTATTTAGAGCACAACATAACACACATCTAGTGCCGTTTGATCAAGAAGAAAAAAAACAAAAACAAACAGGAAGCACCATTTTTCCAAAATGCGGGAAGTGTTCATTTAGAAATAAATTGATTATAATTGCATTCGGTTAAATAAAGGAGAGCAGTCAGGTATGTTATTTGACATTTAGTCTTAGAGTGTATTTCATTGTGACTGAATAAGCTTACTTCTTTCCTCTTTCATTATTTCTATCTGGGCATTGGGATCGTGATCTGTGACGACAAAATACTTAAAATGTTTGAAAGAAACATTAACAACCTAGGCCAAAACGAGAACCAGTCCGTATGCGAATTTTTTTCCCGCTTGCTTTCAACTCAAGTGTAGTCCATAAAAGTGCTACTACTAGTAGTGCACTGGACTAGTTTTTGTGTGTGGATTAGCTTTCCCTGTTAACAATGTTCCTCGCCATCAGATGAAGCCCCTCCGACTTCTGAAGTACTTGCAATTTGCGTCTCCAGGTCAAGGACGAGAAGTCATGACCTTATAATCTCCTACTGTCTCTCCGAAGATGTGAGACTCAAATGCCGGTTTTACGTTAACTTAGCTTGAAGGGGTCAGGGGAACTCTGCAAATTTCCCTTTGGAGATGGAAATTTGGTAGCGGGGGGGGGGGGGGGGGAGAGAGAGAGAGAGTGAGAGAGAGAAATATCTCCAAGCCTCATACTGATATATACAAGACCTTTCTGCGCTTAAGCGACTTGTATGTTGTTGTAGTCTACTTAAAAGTTAACACCTGTTTTTCATGGGAACTCATTGGCCACATCTGTACCGCTGGGTAGGGTATTTGTGCACGATAAGGCAGATGTGGTTTTTGAGATTATGTGTATGATGTGAAAGAACAGATGCACCGTCATTGCCTGGCGATAATCATGCGCAAGGGAGTGGCCAGAGGATATGGCCGACAGCGAGTACTCCGAGGAATGGCCAGACGGACACACAGTCAAATTGCTGCTCGTACCATTGGTAATTTGACTCGTCGCTGCATGATGAAGACAAGGACTGAGACCATAAGAAAATGTCCCGAGTGTTGTGATAACGTTTTTGACCCAAGTCAACTCAAATCAACACAACTCAACTCAATTCCAGTGGACTATTAAGCCAACCATTTTCTATCTACTGTTCGCTCACAGAAAACAAGGCCAAACAGCGATATCGCCAATGCACACGATAGCTGTCTGAAAAGAACTAATTTACGTTTACTTTATACACATTATATTTTCTGGCCTTGTCTAAACGTCCTTGAAATCACAAAGGAAAAGATGAAAGCAGGTAACGGCTTTCAAGATTTCAATCGATCGCTTCATGTTTGGGTTTTCTGTATCTTAGCTGTCCGTCGCAATGAATACACTGCCAAACTGCGAAGAGGGTGTGGGGGGAGTGTGCCGATAATTATTATCTTATATGAGATGTGGGGATTCAGTGTAAGGAAGATTCTATCACATTGCGTACATCTCACTCAAAGGATTTTTCTTTTTTCCGCATTTCCATCCTGTTTCAGGATATTGCGGTCAACATCAGCATCTTTCAGCTGTATGTTGATTCCTAGGCTAGATTACGCTCATCAGCACGCCACGACTTTCTGAGCGACCGGCTCCATATTCTCATAAGTCACTGGCACGACTCGAACCGCTTCCAATTCTCGTGCGCTCACGTCAACCATGAGAGTATTCGGGATTACGGAGAAAGCTGCTAACCAGTCGACCAGGGAGACCGGCTCACTCAAAAGATATTTTTCTTTTTTTTTTAAATTATAATTTTCCCTTTTAAAAATGCAGTGTATATATATATATATATATATATATATATATATATATATATATATATATATATATATATATATATATATATATATATATATATATGCAGATAAGTCCCACACCGCGCGTGTGAGACGTAAGATGGTGCACCATGGTGGAAATGACCACGTGTTCACATGCACCCACTGTGAACGAACATTTACAGCGCGAATTGGCTTTATCAGTCACATTCGTTACCGACATGGGTAAACGTTATTATGTCTTTTTGAAGCACAAACTATCGTCTGTTATGACGGCAAGATGCCAATGAAAATGAATATATATATATATATATATATATATATATATATATATATATATATATATATATATATATATATATATATATATATATATATATATAAATATATATATATATATATTCTCTCTCTCTCTCTCTCTCTCTCTCTCTCTCTCTCTCTCTCATTACAGACTATCAGTCGTCTATCAAGACCGCAAGGTTACAGTCATATATATGACTGAAAGAGACTGGAGAAAGATCGCTATAAGCGATTATACGTTGTATAAATAGAGAACGGTGTGTGGGAAGACACATGCTGAGGGAGAATAACTTTTTGAGAAAGACAGATAGACACGAATGAAAAGGGGAGGGGGAGGGGGTAAGGGGGAGGACGTTATTTAAAGAGTTAAAAGTCGAAATAAATGATGTGTGAAAATACAGTTAGATGATACATCTTGAGAATGTATGACGTAATGTTGGACTGACAGAGAGAATAACTTAGCAAGAGATGGAAAGAGCTGCTTCGGTGTGAATGCATAATGTGAGAATACAAGCACATGCACACGCGCCCACGCGCGCGCGTTCGCACACACACACACACACACAGAAGAGAGAGGAGGAAAAATTGAGGGAAAATAGATTAGAGACAGGTGGAATTTCATAGCATTAATTGCATGAGACAGGGAGGGAGGGAGAGAGAGAGGAGAGAGATAGTATAAGAGAGTATGTGACAGAATGACTTAACGAGAAATTGTTGAAAGAGATCACACAATACATTTACATCGGAGCAGTGTTGTGGACTGCTATAAACGTCTTTCGCTGCGTAAGGGGAAGACTGGCCATCGTATCCATCATGTACTGTCACCTACAAAACACGATGACCCTTAAACTTTAGATAACTGCCACTGTTTTTGCAGCAGGACTTACCCCTCCCCCCTCCACTCCACCCCTCCTTTCCTCTCACACACACTCCACCGTCACTTAGGAATTATTTATGCAATGTCCTATATAACCCCTGCTGGTCTCCCTGGTGGAGGGGTTAGCAGCTTTCTCCGTAACCCTGAATACTCTCGTGGTTGACGTGAGCGCAAGAGAATTGGAAGCGGTTCGAGTCGCATCAGTGACTTATGAGAGTATGGAGCTGGTCGTTCAGAAAGCAATGGCAAACTACTGAGCGTAATCTTGCCAAGAAATCAACAATCAGTCGAAAGATGCTGATGTTAACAGCGATGTCCTGTAAAAGGATATGAAGAAAAAAAAACATATAACCCCTGCAGTCTCCCTGGTTAAGGGTTACACGACTTTCTCCGTACGTTTCTCTCTAACAATGTTTTCCCGTAGTGAATTTGAATAACGAAGACACAAACAACAGATTGCACGATTTATTGCCTGTCATATTTCGCTGCATCTCGTCAGGTACATACTGCAGAAATCACACAACATAAAGTGAAATAACTAGATAAATCCTTCAAACTGAAATATACACATGTTCGCACATTCGATTGTCTACCACGGTAATTTTAAACTGACTAACATATCTTACTCCTTGCACAAGGGCGGCTTACGTAGGTTAATTATTATAGCTTCTGCAAACTTTAACAAGCGATTACTTTGTGTGTTGAACAACACACGAAAAGTACTGTCTATTTCAACCACGTGAGCGCTCTCGAGCACATGTATCGCGACCAATGAAGCAGGACTGTTCCGGTGTGTCGGCCTGCCTAGCCTACCATCGTCTGTGTGTAGTATCTTGTCGACCCAGTTCGGAATGTGTTCCGAAACCCTGCAATAAATCGTGCAATCTATTATTTGTGTCTTCGTTATTCAAATGTCTCCGTAATCCCGTATACTCTCGTGAATAACGTGATGTGCGCGAGAATCGGTAGCGGTTCTCTCTGCGTCAACTTAGGGGTATGTGAGCCGGTCGCTCAGAAAGCAATGGCAAACTACTGAACGTAATCTTGCCAAGAAAATTAACAATCAGATAAAGGATGCTGATGTTGACAGCGTTGTCCTGTAAAGGATCTGCGAAGAAAAAAGAATATAACACCTACACGCCTCATTGTTCTGCCCTTTTAACCTAAATGTGTCCGTCTTATCATACACTCACGGGAATATGCCATGTCATGTTTACTGTTTATTTGCCATATAATGTTTATTATTTATTCTGAAGCCATTTAACCTGTCAATGCTGTCAGTCAACGCTGTTCTTCTTTGGGAAAATTACCACACGTTGATCTTGTTCCTCGCTCTCGTGTTAAACATTTTCCCAACATATTTCCATAAATTTATATTGTAATTCGAGGCGATGAGTACTCAACTACATGGGCTTCAATCACAGCACAACGTCCTAGATCAAGTAAAGTGTTCCGCGAAACAGCATCTGATCTGGAAGTGGGCGCCGTGGTGTAATTGTTAGAATATTGTACATACAATATCGTGTGCGTGGTCGAAGTTCGTTGTCAGCTCTCGAAGTTTGGTACGGAAAGGAAAGACAGGTCATCTATTCCTACATGCACTCAGCGTATCAGATATCATGCTCCTAACATTGTATATACGTACAGCGGGATATTGCTACAATATATATATATATATATATATATATATATATATATATATATATATATATATATATATATATATATATATATTCTAGAATGGCCGGCTTCCTGGCCTAGAGGTTAGAGACTTTTCTCCGTAATCTCGTATACAACTGAGCGTAATCTTGCCAAGAAATAAACAATCAGCTGAAAGATGCTGATGTTAACAGCAATGTCCTGTAAAGGCTAAGCAAACATTTTATTTTTTATTCTAGAATGCGTCGACGTGGAGGTCAAGTCGTTAGTAGTATATATGTCCGCCTCGGTGGGGATTTAAACACATGTTGGCAGGACTGGCAGACAACCATGCTAGAGACTGCGTTACATCGGCTTTCCATCATAAACTTGTTAGATGTAGAAGGAGATCAGCATGGCCGAATGGATAAGAGCATGCATTCTTAAACATCCGGTGTGTTGATGATGAAGTAGGGGTTCAACCCTTACACCGGCAAGTTGGACTAAAATGTTGACTTCTCGTCCTTTACTTGGGGGCGTAAATTACAAGTATCTCTAAAGTCGGAGTTGGTTCGCCTGATGGCCAGGGACACTGGTAATAGGGAAAGATAATTCCCACGAGAAAATAACCCCAGTGCTACCGTCAGTAGCGTGTATGCACTACGCTTGAGTTTAAGGCAAGCGAACGTAGAACAGAAAAACAAAAATGTAGAAGAGAAATCCAGACTCTGTGTTCATGGGGTCATCGTCATGTAGGCCGTCTTTACAATAAATAATATAGGTCCTGGAGCAGTTTCCTGCTATGGATCTGTCTGATGTGATAGCGCTAGTACATTCTGAACGCCTGAGGGCAAGGTGGAGTAGGTGGCCAATCTTTTGCTCACTTTGGCAAGCCCAGAGCCTACTGTCGACCCGCATCTGACCGTGCTCACGACTTTACCAGCGCAGTTCGCTATCAACTTCGTTAGCGCGCTCGCGTAAATGTTTGCTATCCTTTGTAGGACGTAGCTATCAACTCCAGGTTGATTTTGTAGGCAATTTTACTTTCAGTAGTATGCCATTGCCGGGCTTCGTGGCGAAGGTCTGACGGGCGCGGTTCGTAATCCTGTCAGCATCCCCAATAAGACCTTACAGGAGTAAGGAGTTAACACTAGTCTAGTAGAGAGACACCAGACAGGGAATACACCGAGTACTATTAATAACCTCACAGGGAGACACATTGATGTCAGACCAGAGGTCAACGAGTACAGATGAGCGAGGGCTTTCCCCAAGCAATTGAGTTGCTGGTCCTTGCGAGTAACCGTGGTATGCCAGGTTACTCGAACTCACCAGCCAGCGTGCTGGCAAGACCAGGCACGCAATAATAGCGATTGCACGGAGAGTAAAGTGTCCGTGCTTGTCCACGCAATGTGTTGCGGGACAGACTGACTGGAGACGGTAGAGAGAGCAGACGTATACTTGACCAATACGATAGCTTTCTAGGCCATAGGCAAACATAGGGCTGTTCATTTAGATTGTGTAATGCTAGCATCATCTATCATCACGTTGATGTATGCATATTGTGTAACAATGATGAAACCTAACGCTCGTAGAGCCATTCAAATGTCGGCTCTGAATAAATTGCATTCCTTTCGCAAATGTCATGAATTGTTATTTCGTGCAGTGCGAAAGTAGCGGAGTCTTGAAAAACTGCAGCGCACAAGTCGCTGACAGGCTAGACCTCGAATTGGTGTCAGAATGGTCAATGAATCAACACCAGCGGCGAATTGGTGTCAGAATGGTCAATGAATCAACGCCAGCGGCGAATTGATGTCAGAATGGTCAAAGAATCAACGCCAGCGGCGAATTTGTGTCAGAACACATTGAACGAACGCCAGCAGTACAATTACTGTCAGATTTTAGTGAACGTTTCTGAGCAGTGATAGCAGGCAGTTGTAGTAATATTCAGCGATCAGTTAACGCCAACATGCAAGTGGTATTATAAACCACTGAACGAACGCTAGCTATCGATTGATATTACAAAATTCTGTACCAGAATTAATTCAATGCACGTTTCAACATGATTGATGTGTGATATATTGCAAAGTAATACAAATTTATTGTGATACATGCTATAAAATAATTTTTTTTTCTTGTGGGGAATTATACGATCGCCAGATTTGTGGAGTGTGAACCACAATTGAGTCAAATTAGATCGGTAAAGTGTGAAATTCTACCAATATTATTTAGAAAGTGTGGTATTATACTAAAAGCAATTGAAATGTATAAAATCATCAGTGAACATTACCATCGTAACCACCGTGTACATTCCATTGCGTGTGATACAGCCATCAATGTCACCATTCTACGAAATCACTAAATAGAGTAGCGACGAACTGCAGCCTAGAACGAAGGTACGCCAGAGTCAAACGGCGAAGACAAGAAGACATTGACGGCCATACGACTAATCATCTCATTTATCATCTAACAATCATTCAGACGATCATATCATTCATCATTAATACCATTTATCACTATTTAGCACATTCTCATTCACCAGTCGCATGAAATAGGAAATTATATTAACAACTTTATGAAATATGAAATATTTGATAGAATATGATGAATTGTGAGCTTGTATTTACAAAGTAAGCGTGTGTCTAATTTTTGCTGCTCTACTAACCAGAACGCAGCCTGTTTATTCTCAAATCAAACCAGTGTGTAGTGCGAAAGACTGCGGTGGAACATCCAAGTACCTCACTGTCCAACAAATTAGATGAGTATATTTTCCGAATATTTTGATATGCTCTAACTTAATCATGCATCTTCTTTTCCAGCGAAAGATGTACATGTACTAACACATTATTGTAAACTATTCTGTGCATATTATTATATTATCATTTGAACTAACATTACGCCACAAAATGGCGTCACTAAATGAATGTATCCAGGCGGGCATCGCCATGGGCCACACTGGAGATAAGTTAGAAAAATGGGCGGAACACAAGTATAAAGAAGAAAGAGCTCTACATAAAGAAGAAACAGAAAGAAAAGCTGCTCTTGACAGAGATGAAAGAGCATTAGAAAGGCAACATCAAAAAGAAATGAAAGAGATCGAGGAGGCTACGAAACAGAAACAATTAGCGTCCGATCAAGCTACCAAACAGAAACAGTTAGAGTTTGACCAGAAAAAATTAGAATTAGATCAAATTACCAAACAAAAACAGTTAGACGTAGAACTTGCTAACAAACAAGCAGAGGAAGCCACCAAACAAAAGCAGATACAAGTAGATTCTGAAACTAGACTAAAGATGAATGAAATGGAGGTAGATTCTAACATACAAATAGCCTCTAGTAAACAAAAGAGCCAAGAAGAACAGAACAAATTTAGTAAGTACAAAGGCCTCATTAAACCATACACTGTAGGTGATTCAATCAGCGCATGGACTGAAAATATAGAGTTCCAACTAAAAACACAGAAAATACCTTTAGAGGATTGGGCAATGATTTACATGAGAAACCTGAGTGGGGAGCCTTTAAAAGTAATAGAATCCATACCTACAGATCTTAGAAACAATTACCAGTACATACACGATAGGATAATGCAACATTTTCTTTTGGACGCTACTGGTTACCAAATTCAATTCTCACAGATTAAACCAAAAGCAACTGAAACGTTCTTAGACTACATTTCTAACGTGCAGAGCACATTTAAAAAATGGACTAAGGCGGCTAAAGTAGGTAACAGCTATGAAAAACTAGAAGAGCTAATGGTAATGGACAAAGTTGTTTCTACAGTGCCTACCCCTTTTGCTAAATTCTTACAACAGTCAGATATTGAGTCCATTCAACAATTAGAGAAACGGGGGTCAGCTTATTTTTCCTCTAATCGGGACATATTTAAAACTACATCATTTGACACAAATTACAGCTTTTGCAAATAGAGTCCCTGATAGATCCTACAAACAGAAAGACTACAGCAAGAAAGACAAACCATATCAGAAACCACCTCGATGTAATTATTGCAATCTTTTTCACCCAACTTATTCGATGTGTGATAAGAACCCCACATATCCGTCACACCTAGAACAAGTATTAAAGAAGCAAGAAAGCAGAAGATCATCGTTTAAACGTGATGTAAAATGTTATTTTTGTTCTAGTTATGGCCATTATAGTAATAAATGTCTTGGGAGACAGAGAATGAAGGCAAACAACGCAGCCCTCATCGATACATCATCAGACGATGAGAGTGACATAGATCCCGAACTTGTCAATGTATTGCCAACGAATGAATGTCAGAGTGTATCATCAGTAACTGATATTTTAGACTTTAAATGTAAAGTATGCCATCAATTTCATGCGGATGGGAAATTAGAATGTGGACATATAATACCATGTTCAAATGAAGATGCTAACGCAGCGTGTGCCTCCAGAGGTAAACTTAAGTTCTACGATGCACTGGTCAATGGACAATCATGCCAATGCTTAGTTGATAGCGGCAGCACTCTACTGGGGCTAAGGAGAGAGCTTGCTAGACCTGAAGATTATACGGGTGAATTTGTCAAATGCCGTACTTTCTCTGGAACCATCGAGAAATATCCACTGGCAAAAGCGCATATCAATACCCCGTTCCTTACCGGCACATTTACGTGCGCTATCCTTCAAGATCCATGTACGGATCTTATTTTGGGATGTCTAGATGCATTGAAAGAATGTACAGACGACGACATGAAAGCCTGGAAAGATACACATATAGCTAACGCTGTAACAAGGTCAGATACAGAAACAAACTATACTGACTTACAAAATGAAATGCTACCGCTATTAACACCAAGTGGTGCAGATACCAACACTACTCGACAGAAGTTTATCGAGTCACAAAGCACCGACCATACAATTACACCATATTTTAAACTTTTGGGTGAAAGAGCGAAAGTGACTAAGAATGCATCTTGGTACTTTAGAAAATTTAATGGAATTCTCATGCGTTATTATACAAATAATAACCATGAAATTCAGCAGACGGTGTTACCTGTAACATACCGACAAAATGTGCTTAAAATCGCACATGAGTCACCGTTTGCTGGACATTTGGCGTATGATAAGACGCCAGCCAGAGTTCTATCACATTTTTACTGGCCGAAATTCTGTTCGGACATAAAATCTTTCTGTCGTTCTTGTACTATTTGTCAAAATCTTGTACGAAAGGGAAAGCATGTGACGGCCGAAGTTCAACGGTCATTATTAGCAACCAGACCATTTGAGTGTGTAGCGGTCGATATTGTTGGACCCCTGAATCAGGTGTCAAGCAAAGGAAACCGTTATATACTTACTCTCGTGGACCTATGTACCAGGTGGATCGAAGCAATTCCACTAAAATACATCACCTCCAAAGATGTGGCAAATGTATTTTTGCACATATTTTCTCGCCTTGGCTTCCCACGATCTATCTTATCAGATCGGGGAACGCAGTTTATTTCGGCTGCTACGCAAGCCTTAACTAAATTGTTAGGAGTAGAGCAACATTTCTGTACCCCGTATCACCCAATGAGCAACGGGATCATAGGGAAAATTAACGGCGATCTCAAACACATGCTGGCTAAAGTAACAGCAGAAAACCCAGCTGAATGGGACACACTATTGCCAGGAATGCTATTTGCCCATAGAGAGATACCGCACACGAGTACGGGTTTCTCACCTTTTGAGTTAGTGTATGGGGCGAACCCTCGAGGACCCCTAACAATCTACCATCAGCTAATCACTAGCTTACCAGACAATCCAACCGCAGTAACACCATATGAGATGGTAACTGAAACACGCGATAGGATAATGAAAACGTGTGTACTGGCCAAAGCATCTTTGGAGAGGAAAGGACAGATGTACCGCGATTATGCAAACAAAGGTGCGAAAACGATTCACCTCGAACCAAACCAAAAGGTTTTGCTGCTACTACCCGACAAACGTAACTTGTTACTAACATCTTGGCAAGGGCCTTTCAACGTCGAACGTAAAATATCAGATGTTGATTATGAAATATCAATAAAAGGACACTTAAAGATATTCCATATCAACATGCTGAAACCATATTTTTCACGACAAGAACAGCAGACAGACGAACAAATTGCACCATCACCAAGCAATGAGACGACAAACGAACACAACACAACTTCACTAGATAGGGCGACACACGACAGCGACAACGCAAACACACTTAGCCAGATAACAGCACACACAGCTAGTACCACAACAGTATTGAACGAGACAGACGAAGACGACATGGAATTAACCGTTCCTACTGTAGACTCGACTGCGACCATTGACAGCATAAAGATAGAAACGAAACTGACAGATGACCAACGACGACAAATCTTAGAGCTAGTGACGGAATACAGAGACATTTTCTCCGACATCCCTGGAAAGACAGATAGAATAGAACATTCTATCGTTCTGACTGACACCACACCTATCAAGTGTCGACCTTATTCTATTCCATTAAACTATAGGTCGAACCTCGACAAAGAAATTCTATCTCTCGAGTCGAGCGGCATCATCCAAAAATCACAGTCAGAGTATTCCTTCCCTATTGTCCTTGTTGCCAAAAAGGACTCTTCTATTCGACTATGCGTCGATTATCGCCGCCTAATTAAGATAACTAAAAGTGACGCTGAACCTATTCCATCATGCGAGGATCTAATCTTGGACATGTCTACATCCCGCATATTTAGCAAGATTGACCTCACGAAAGGTTATTGGCAAGTCCCGATGGAAGTAAATTCCACCCATCTAACAGCTTTCTCCACTCCTCTTGGACTCTATGAGTGGCGCTTTCTTCCTTTCGGCCTTCGTAACGCTCCAGCGACTTTCGTCCGTCTAACTAGGGATCTTCTTCACGGGATGTCAAATATTTCGACGTATATAGATGACATTTGCGTCCATACAGAAGACTGGACAACACACCTACTGAAACTTAGACAAGTCTTCGACAGGTTAAGATTGTTTGGACTCACAGCGAAGCCGTCCAAAGTAGAGTTGGGCATGGAACAAATTGACTTCCTTGGTCATACCATCTGCAGGGGCCAACTGAAAACTGATGACAGAATCGTCACTAAGATTCTGAATTTGACAATGCCAACGACCAAGAAACAGGTCCGAAGTTTACTGGGTCTTGTAAACTATTATAGTAAATTCATCCCTAACCTGGCGGAAATCACCAGTGTTTTTTCTAACATCTTAAAAGCTTCGGCTAAGTTATCTGTAAAAGATGCACGATTAATTAGTGCGTTATCGAAATTAAAACATTGTTTCAGCGTTCCACCTATCCTCCGTATGCCTAATCCAAAACTCACTTATTTCTTACGCACAGACGCGAGTGCCATATCCATATCTGGGATACTAGGACAGTTCTACGACGGGACGTTCCATCCCGTAATGTACGTAAGTCGCAAGATCACTCCGGCTGAAGGAAGATACTCAGCATCAGAATTGGAAGGCCTTAGTTTGATCTATTGCGTGAGAAAGTTTCACCGATTTCTGGCAGGAGCACAGTTTGTAATCCAATCCGATAACTCTCCATTGTCTGTGATGCAATCTGGACATCCTACCAACAATAGAATTTACAGGTGGGCTTTGATTCTCCAAAATTACACATTTACCATCCAGCATTTAAAAGGGAGATTAAATACGATTGCAGACATTTTAAGTCGTCCTACATCCATTCAAATACCTGAGTTACAGGAAGGAAGCGACCATACACCACCAGAAACAGTGACATTATAATGTTAGATAACCAAGTGCCATGTGTGGTGAGTAAGACATATCGTAAGTGCGTTACTATCGCCTGATATATAACTTGTGTGAATAGAACAGTGCTATGAAAAGTGTAACGAACAGACGCAGAATTAACATGCGCTGACACACACATAAGTTAGATTATGGGAACTAACGCCAAGAGGACAGCGAACCCAGCTTAGACCCCGAATCTAGAATATATTGAACCAACGCTTAGACCCCGAATAACATGCCAGGGTTAGCTATGTACCTACATAATGTGGTAGGCAACTATATTAATACACTATCCTTCAAAGAGAGCATAAAAGACTTTGGCGGAATGAACTACGTTAGAATAGTCTACAAAGAGATTTGCTCCATCTTCACAACGCAGAGGAGGACATCAACTTAGTGTAATTAGATATAGAAATGTAACTGTGATATATGTACATTATTATTTTATTTACAGTATCTATAACTTCATTTTTCTATTATTTATTCTATTGCAAATTGTGTAAACGCATATATAACTTTATTTTCTTATTTGCTTAGTTAGAAATCACTATCATTTAATTAATAACCCATTTATTAAAACATCCATTATAGAAATACAATTATTAGATCTTATATTAGTTAATTAACTTATAATCATAATTATTTATACATCCATTTAGCTAATATATCATTTCAAAACTAACGCCAATCATTTAGGAATTAACATAATCTTTTTCACAAGTAACATTTAAGGTAATTAACCCATTTCGCTTAAATGAAAGTAGTAGTAAATTATTTCCCTTTAGGGTAATTTAGGTCAGCACACCAAATTATGGAAGTTACTATGTCAGGATCGGTGACAAACCATCCTTATAACTATGTATATTTTTTGTACAGACATGACGCGTGCAAACAAAACGCACAGTCATTTGGCGTGATTACTGGTATAAAACAGCCAATCGTTTAATGTATATATATATATATATTGTTTATGTATGTAATACTATGAAACATATTTTAATGACGAGAGAATGATTGATTGAAAGAACAGTATGAAAGGGAATGAAAGATGAATGAAAGAAGATAAAATGCGAGGAGAGAATGCAAAAACTTAGTAAACATTGAAAGGAAGAGAGCGAGAGAGAAAGACAGGGAAAGTTTTTTTTTTCCACCACTGGAAAAGTCTTATTTGACTTGTCTGTGTCATCTGTGTTTTCAATATGTTGTCGAAGGTTTTTATATATGTGTTACAGCCACACTTTAACAGAGTATATAGACAACGTACTTTGAGCTTCAGAAAACGGAGTTGTGGTCACAAATAAAAATGACGAACGTTTGTAACCACAATAAACCGATTTGCGGCGCTCGAAGGAACACACACATTTAGTACACTAACGCATACACATGTTAGAGAGTTAAGTACACTTTAGTTTATTAGAAAACACGCAAACAAACAGGAAAACGAACACATAAAAGTTGCACACACCAATAAGTTCAAAGAACAATAACTCTAAATTCAGGGGACACAATAAATTATCAGAAACCTAAATGTAACAGTGAATATAGCTTTTTCACATGCGGAAGCAAGAAGGTGAACAGTAGAGCTATGTGTATAGAGTTGGAGGGGATATTGAGGGGAACATGAACACTTGGTGCTCATGTGTTGTACTCATAATAGAGTCAACTAGTGTGTGGGTTGTCATTTTGGGCAATAGGAGGAACAGGTCAAGACGGAAGTCAATAGGTGGAAGTCAGAAGACATAGGGTCAAACGACAGAAGCCAGGACATAAGTCATAAGACAACGGTTTCCGGTTCACTACCAATCCTTGAGATATCTATAGAACCAACTATACTGAGACATGGGCTACTAAATTAGCCAAGTGAAAAGATAGAACACTGTAAATGAAGGTAGAAGATATTGTTCTATCCCCAAACTAGAAAGTTCTATACTTATTGGAGATCTGACCAAATTGGGACAACCAATTTTTCTTTTGTGACCAAGAAGTGTTACAAACATGAGGAAAAGGGAAGTAACACTTCGCGGAGAGGAGGGGACCCTGTCAGCATCCCCAATAAGACCTTACAGGAGTAAGGAGTTAACACTAGTCTAGTAGAGAGACACCAGACAGGGAAGACACCGAGTACTATTAATAACCTCACAGGGAGACACATTGATGTCAGACCAGAGGTCAACGAGTACAGATGAGCGAGGGCTTTCCCCAAGCAATTGAGTTACTGGTCCTTGCGAGTAACTGTGGTATCCCAGAATACTCGAACTCACCAGCCAGCGTGCTGGCAAGACCAGGCACGCAATAATAGCGATTGCACGGAGAGTAAAGTGTCCGTGCTTGTCCACGCAATGTGTTGCGGGACAGACTGACTGGAGACGGTAGAGAGAGCAGACGTATCCTTGACCAATACGATAGCTTTCTAGGCCATAGGCAAACATAGGGCTGTTCATTTAGATTGTGTAATGCTAGCATCATCTATCATCACGTTGATGTATGCATATTGTGTAACAATGATGAAACCTAACGCTCGTAGAGCCATTCAAATGTCGGCTCTGAATAAATTGCATTCCTTTCGCAAATGTCATGAATTGTTATTTCGTGCAGTGCGAAAGTAGCGGAGTCTTGAAAAACTGCAGCGCACAAGTCGCTGACAAATCCCGTATACCCGCGTTCGAAACACAGATGCGCACGATTTGGCAGCAGACCGCGTTGCATTGGTTTTGCGTTGGTATCGATGTCGTTCAGAAAGCAATGGCAAACTACTGAACGTAAACTTGCCAAGAGATCACAGCGGCAGAAGTGCTGGTGTTGACTGCGATGTACTGTAAAAAAAATATATGCAAACAAAAGTATGCCATTGCTTTCTGAAAGAGAAGTCAACGTTGTAGTCCTACTTCATGCTGGTTTTGGGGGTTGAACCGCCTACCCCGCCATAAACGAACCGGAAGTTCTTATCCTTTCGACCACGTCGACGCCATTACTTTCCAGAACATTTTCGGGTACCAGTTTTAGGCTGGATCGACTGGTAAGGCTTGCAAGTGGCGAAAAATCGCCATCTCGAACGGGACTTTAACATTTGACGTCAGGGTTAGCAGGCACGCCTGCCAGCTACTGCGCTACCGGTGTTTGCACGTGCAGGTCGCTTCTAGTAATCCGTGTGTTGACATGTAGCGGAATATTTTGCCATAACTTAATATGAAAAAAAAATGAGCTACAAATTGTTGTAGCCAAACATAACGCGAAGCTTTTGTCCTGAAAGCGATGTTAAAAAAAGTGGTGTCTGACCACTTCCGGCTTGAAGTATATGGTGCTAGCTGATAGTTGTATCCACCAATCAGCACTGGACTGGTCATGTGGTAAACACTATGCCAGCGGCTTTAGTTCATATGATATGTTCTAGTATCAAGTTTAGGCTGGGACGAACTGTTTAAAAATACCACCTTGATGTAGAATACACAACATGACCCCGGGCCGGCAGGCCGGAAGGACTTGCGTGTTCCACTGACCCCAAGAACTGTGTTTACGGCTACTGGCAGTGTACACCATGTCGGACAGTTCAAGGAATAGGAAGCACATGAAGCGAGACGCAAACCTTCTGCCTTGAATGTAGACTGGGGACATTCGAAGGCTTGGGAGAGGTAAGCCGAACATTGGCGCATTGTACGTGTGGTTCCCGGCACATACATTTATAGACCAATCGGCCCTTGGTGAATGATGTAGTCAGTCTCACGTCGGCCGCCTTTATCTCCCATGACATTTCCTAGTACTCATTTTAGGCTGGGTCAATTTGGAAGCCGGGGTCAATTGTTAAATTATGCTGATTCATTAAATTGAAACTTCTGGCTTGGAATAATTCTTTAAGCCCTCTTAAGCCAATTTAGCTTGGTTCACTTGTAGAGTCCCTGTGATAATTAGCAATGCCAGCAACGAGGTAATGGGGACCCAGAATCCCCCGGGATAAGTCAACAACTTTGGGACTAAGCAGAGCAGGACATTCACTTGTACCGAAAGACGGACATTGTGGTAATGGCAGTGTGTGTATGGAAATCAAAGAAAAGCCACAACATTACCTTCTCAAGTACCAGTAAGCACATCTGCCGAAGCAACAAGGCAACGAGGACCCAGAATCGCCCGGGATAAGTCAACAACTCTTAAGCAGAGCAGGGCACTCGCTTGTTCCGACAGACGGACATTGTGGTAATGACAGTGTTGATATGGAAATCAGTAGTAAGTCACCACATTATCTTCCCATGATTTAATGGAATCGTATGTGATAAGTCACTATCATTAAATGCCAGATAGAAAGTATTGAGATCTTATACAGAACTTGTTCCGTCGTATGGTAGTTTATATTGGAATGTGAACGAACAAATTAGGAAGGGCATGAAATAAATGAAGATGTGGTTTCTGAGACGAAGGTTGTGACAAAGTAACTACCAGCGGGTGCACTGAAAAAGCTAATAAAAGTTGAACATTATATTATAATTCAGTGCCTTGCCGGCTGGCGTGAGCGATCATGCCTCTCCACAAATTACGATCTCCGACGGCATGGATCAATTCGTGTGTTGACTCATTTCCGTGCCATGACACAAGATTGTCATGACTCTTCTCACGCTGTCTTCCTCTATCACTCTTTCCACAAAACTTTTTGCTTGTCACAACATGTTTCAGTTTGTATCTTGTCATGCAATTGTTAAAAAAAGAGACAAGCAACGTTCTTTGACCATGTAATGAGAAAACACGCATTGGAAAACATCGTGACAACTGGAAAGATCGGTGATATAAGCGGCAGAGGCAGACATCGAGAAAATTTCCTGACTGTTCTAAAACGGCCACATGGAGGAATATCATCAATAAAAATTGATACAGAACACATATAGAGATATGTGGAAATAGATGAACGCCTCCTTACTTGATTTGGCAAGTAATAATAATGATGATGATGATGATGATGATGATGATGATGATGATGATGATGATGATGTTGATGATGATGATGATGATGATGATGATGATGATGATGATGATGATGATGATGATGATGATGATGATGATGATGATGATACTGGCAAGTCTATTCACTGGCAAGGACGAAGGTTTTACGTCCAACAACATTGAACTTTGACACCTTGGCAACCAGATCAGACAATAATTAAGAAATGTTTCAAATGTTTATTTCCCGTCCATTTTCTGTTTGTAAACGTTGTCAACTGATTAGCTTCATCACCAGCCTGAATGTTAATGAGGAAGAAATGAAAGTTAGATAGAAATAGCAGATTTACTTCGTGTTTGCGAGTGTTACACGTTCAAGTATCTATAGTGGCCAAGTGGTGAGCTCATTCATCAATCACGATATATGGTTAAGGTTCTTTCTTCAGTAGTGGCATAGTTCATCATCTAGTGCCGTTTCCTAAGTGAAGTAGGGTGCCGAGTGGTCTCGAGTTATGGTGTCCACCTCGAGTGCTAGAGGTCCTGGGTTCAAGCCCCGGTGAGGGCCGGGATTTTTTCACGTGGACTTCTAGTAACAAAATGTCCCCTTGTCTCTGGGTAATGAGATTGGACGCCCGTGTGTATTGTTGCGCACATAAAAAATCCCTTGGCAGTTGGAAATCGAAAAACAAGTAGCCTAACGGCCCTGCCCGGGCAAAATTTCGAGTTAAAAAATATACCCAAAGTATTTCAGGATCCTCGCCTGTGCTACAGAGTTCGTGCACTGAGGTGAGGTTCTCCGGACTCAGCTTGAGTTAGGAGTAGAAAGTAACACTTATGGGTTACACCCGTGTGCAGTGATGTTGATCCGTCTACTAAACTAAACTAAAACTAACTTCCTAAGTCTAGCGGTAATTGATTTCCGACTCTTTCTATCCCCAGTAGACCGTAAGAAATAAATCTGCTAGTCTGTATACAGTCCATATTTTGTGTTGTTTGTTATTGATATCTATGCCTCCCTCTAGCAATGTTCCCTTTAACTTCACATCCCAATATTGTTTACTGTAGATTGTTGTTTCGTTTCATGTTGCCAAAAAATTACCTTCTCTTTCTCCTCGTTTATATTTGTTTTAGCAGCTCCCGGTATATATTGAGTTGATCTAGACATTTCGTATTTCTCTTTTTTTTCATTTTTGTTTTTTGTTTTTGTTTTGTATTCACCCAAGAAGTTCATCAAAGCATGGTGGGCACCGACATTTCAAGTGGTGTAGGACAAATACCATTCAGAGGTCCAGCCATCCACATAAAACGGATCTCTTGGATTTAACTAGTGAACGGTGAAAGGTGTCGGCTAAATTCTTAATAAATAAATTGATAAATTCACATATTGTAATCAAGAATTACAGCAACTGTGTCTACAAAGGCTGAAGGCTTTCCGGGATTACCGTAATCCTACATACAATGACTGACCCACTTGTTGAATTCAAGGATTACCCTAATCGTGTGTACACGCACGTATTGATTAAATGAATACATTCTACTATTGCAGTAATATTACATATATTAATTAACTCACATGTTGCAATCACGTATTATAGTAATCATATATCATCATCATCATGTGCCATGTCGGCAAGCTTGGGCGGTCATGTCTCACCATCTCACTTGATATTCATCTCGTATCGTTCAAATTTCACATAATATTTTCACTGTATAAGGAAATATGATCTTGAGACATTACACATCCCTGTCGCACACCTCACTTAATAGGCTGACATTGACCTTAAAATATTTTTAGTTGCATGTCCTTCACAGGACGTAGCCGTCAACCCCAGCATTTTGGCTGCTCGTGATTCCTGGGCAAGTATTACGTTCAGTAGTTTGCATTTGCTTTCTGAACGACCGGCACCTATATACCCTTTTCGAAAAGAACCAGCACTGCTGTGTTTCGAACCCGGGTGCACAGGGTTACGAATCGCGTCCGTAACATCTACGCCCGGAGTCTGTTGATTGATACTTATCTACTTCACTATCAATCTTTATGGCAGCTTGTTGTTTGCAATATGCAGAGTGTCGGATAAATAGTTGATGGCTCAACCCCAAAGAGATAAAGGATCCTCAGTTCCTCTTTCTACATGTGATCCTGCCCGTTAAAATTAATTTAGCTGTTACTGGCTCAATGATTTGAGACCATTAAATAGAGTTTTGGAGAACCAAGGAATACCTCCAGGAAAACAATGAAATTTTTACTGAGTATCCCAAATGTCCTTAGGGGCGGTTCCTTGCCTCTCCTCTGCCAACTAAATAATTAATCTAGGGTAATTGCTTACAACAATTTTACTATGACAAGAGAACTCTCAAAAGAACTCTCAAAAGAGAAAATAACCCGTAATTTTCATCATTTATTATATATATATATATATATATATATATATATATATATATATATATATATATATATATATATATATATATATATATATATATATATATATATATATATATATATATATATATATATCATCATCATCATCAAGTGCCGTGCCGGCTGGCGTAGGCGTTCATGGCTCTCCATAGATCTCGGTCTTTGGTTTTCTGGATCAACTCTGCTGCTGATATTCCTCCATGCCACCGTCTCAATCCATCCAGCATCACTTCTCTTGGTCTACCTCTGCCTCTCTTCCCCTCGATCTTTCCAGTTGTTACGATGTTCTCCAATGCCTCTCTTCTCATCACATGACCGAAGAAAGCTGTTTGTCTCTGTCTTATTGTTGTATATAATGTTCTAGTTTCATTAGCCTGTTTCAGGCAGTAGTCGTTAGTTACTTTGGCAGTCCAAGGAATTCGCAACATTCGTCTCAGGAACCACATCTCTGTTGCTTCTAATTTCTTCTTAATTTGTTCATTTACATTCCAAGATTCACTGCCATACAGCAAAACTGGTTCTACATAGCATTTCAGCACTCTCTTTCTTACATTCAGTGATAGTGACCTATTGCATAAGACACTCTTCATTTTCTGAAATGCGGCTTTTGGCTGCCCTATTCTGCTCCTAATCTCTGTTGTACATCTTCCATCTGATGTTATAAATGCCCCTAGGTATCTAAAATTATCAACTTGGTTAAGGATTTTCCCTTCTATTTCTATGTCACATTTTGGTGTCACCATTTTCTTTGATATTACCATTGTTACTGTTTTCTTGATATTCAAGGAGAGTCCTTTCCTTGCACTCTCTGTTACTACAACGTCTAATAATTGTTGTAGGTCTGTTGAATTATCCGCCACCAATACTGTGTCATCTGCATAGCGTATATTTCTTATATTATAACCTCCAACTAGTATTCCTGGCATCTCTTTGATCTCTCTCATTATTACTTCGCTATACAGGGAGAAAAGATCTGGTGACAAGACACACCCTTGTCGTACTCCTAGCTTTATCTGTTCGTAACTACCCTCTTTATTTCCCATTTTAATTGCTGCTACTTGGTTCTAATAAACATTCTTTATTATTCTTAAATCTTTTCCATCAATGTTGATATCTTCCAACATTTTAATCAGTTCATCATGATTTACTTTATCAATGTGCCTTAGTATAATCTATGAAGCACAAATATATGTCTCTCTGTTTCTCTATTGACCTTTCTATTAGTGTCCGTAATGTATAAATTGCATTGTTTGTGCCCTTTCCTTCCACAAATCCATACTGTTCTTCACTAATTTCCATTTTTAATTTATTTTTGGTTCTTCTCATTATGATTCTGAGTAGAAGCTTAGTGATATGGTTTATAAGGTTAATTGTACGAAAATCTTCACAATCAATTGCTCCTGGTCTTTTTGGTATAGCTATAAATACAGATTTCAGCATATCACTGGGTAAATATCCACTGCTGTAAATATCATTCAACATTTTGGTTAATATATCTACTCCAAATTCTCCCAATACTTCTAATTCTTCTATTGTGATTTCATCTGGCCCAGCTGTTTTTCCTTTCTTCATACGTTTCATAGCGTCAGCGACTTCTTCTTTCAGAATAGGTGGACCTTCTAAGTTACTATCTTCTGTTAATTCTTCCCTTTCTCCTTCATATAATTCTATTATATACTCATTCCACCTCTTCATTATAGCATCTTCCTCTAATATTATCTTTCCTGTTTTTGATTTCAAACACCCCGTATTTATTCTTATTTTTCTTCCTGTAAGCTCACTGATTTGTCTGTGCATATTTTTTGTATCTTTAATGGAATTTAATTCATTTTTTTTGCATTGCTCGTTTAACCAACTTTCTTTAGCCTTCCCACATTTATCTTTTATTTCTTTATTTATCTTAGCGTATTCTTGTTTGTCATTTTTACTCTGTTTTATTTTGTCCATCAGTTTTAAGATATCTTCATTCATCCATTTTTTCTTAGCTATTTTGCCTCTCTCCGGTAATACTTCTTTGCTAGTTTGATGAATGGAGTCCCTTAACATTTCCCATTGTTCATCTATACTCTGTATTTTAGTTATTGCTTATATATTTTTATTTTATATATATATATATATATATATATATATATATATATATATATATATATATATATATATATATATATTGTGTGTGTGTGTGTGTGTGTGTGTGTGTGTGTGTGTGTGTGTGTGTGTGTGTGTAGTTATTGATTATACATGTAATAACATATAACAATCAATGCAGTACAATTACAAGATTACTTAGTTATTCACCTCTAACTAATTATCTATCTCCTGGCTGTGCCACCGTATCATACATTGTCCTCAGTGTTGCAACCGGTTTTACTTATGATTATTGGGCCTCTTCAGCTGGCCTAATTCTAATCTGCGGAAAGAAACTGGGTACTCACTGGTTGGTCTCCCATCCAGTTCTTGGATCTCGGTAGCATTCAGTCAGTATAGGCTATATTCTTGAGTGTTCTTCATTTTTTTTCCGGTTAGATTTATTAGGGCTCACTGTGTTTCCTCTACACTATACTTAGACAAAAGGCTATGTTATACCTGTCCTGGAAAGGTGGTGAAAATTGGCATGAAGTTGCTGTGGAATAGTATTTGGCCTCACTATCTCAGCTGTCTCACTCAGTTAAGTGGCTACTGCATTCAGTCAAGCTGCTACTACTACTTTCACACAGTGCTGCATTCACAAAGTCAGGTCTGGATAATGACAACTACCTGAAATTTTAGCATCCATCATAAATCTAAAAATATCATCAATATGAACATCAGAACTGAAATGTTCTATATTTTTCTCAAGAACAATACAAAGAAAATACCTAAAAGAATTGTGATCCTAGGGAAATAAACAGTGGAAGGCAAAGAGTCTTGCTGCTCTCACATCATCATCATCCTTGTAGTACATTATTTTCATTACACTAGACCATATGTATTAACAGGAGTAACATGACCTACAAAGTGGGATTTTGCTTAAATTACAAACACAGATGCTGGTAGCATGCGTAATGTATGATATTGGTTGTGTCGTGCTTAGCGCACAAAACCAGATGATTGCAGCATGAATGATATTTTATACAAAGTGTTGTTATGCGCTGGAGTGTACTAAATTATTATTTAGTTTATGGGTTACGCCGAACCAGTCCTATGGTGATAGTCATGGCCTTACACATCAAAGTTGCCGACTATCCTGAGATTGACTGTTGGCCTATACTCCCTCTCTCTCAGCCTGTAACTTCACTCACTCACTCAAACTCATCATGCATCAGTCAACATATCCATCTGTGCATGTGGGGTCAATTCACTCATCTCAGACATCATTCATATGTATGGATGATCATTTCACTCAGTCTATAGACACATTCATATCGGTATGGGTGATCATATAGGAATCTTTCATCACACATCCTTCATACTGGCATGTAAGGTGGGTAATTATACTTATGTGATTTCCCAATGATAACTTAAAATGTTTACCATCATTGATATCACAATGAAATATCTTCTTGCACAAACACTCATCATACACATCATATCTGTAGGAATGACAATTATGCCTATGTAGGTGCTTTACACAGAATACATTCACAGATTCAACAAGAATGACATTACAAGGAAATCTCTTCCTTCATCAGAAATTATACTATTTCCTGGATGATATTTAGTCATGCATGCTGATGGGTTTTATCAAATGATACATTCAAATATGTTTAACACTGATGAAACACACATGACACAAGCATGCTCTTCAATGACATAGACATGTGATCATTAGGCACACTTATGAAATTCACCCAGGATTTAGCAACATGAAATCCATGAGTCACCACATGCTCTCATCACATACATGCAAGTTATGTGATATACTCCAATTCACATTTAGGCATTATGAATTATAATCATTCTTGCATGGCGGTTGGTTACGCACTATTATGTGGCACAAATATTATTATTCCCCATGGTTGACAGCCATGTCTATATATTTGCCTTACCACATGTGTGCTTTAACATCACACAAATTATGATACCTATAGAACTCTTTTTGGTTCCCATGTGTTCAGGAAATATAATAAAACTACTTGTTTGCCTATGTGCTCATGTCCAAAAAAAAAAAATCTACTGACTATACACATTACACTAATTTCTCTATCAGTGCTGGCACATTTAAATGAGTTTCCTCTGACCAGTGTGGGTACATGCCCCATATGTACTTACCACTGTACTAAGAATTCTGAGTTTCCTTAAGTCTTAAGTTACTCTAATTCATTGTAGATTGAGGTTGATGCTTAAGAAATAAAGTTTACAACATGTGTCTAATGTTTGTACATTAACTAAGTTGTTTAGCTGGGAGAAAATAAAACACTGTAGTTTTCTCCTAATGTACAGTTTATCTTATGACTATGATAACTGAGTATAATATTATTTAGTTTCTACTAGAATATATTCTTAAGAACTCACCATTCTAAATCATTGTAGATTGAGTTGCTTAAGAAATAAATGTACAACTTGGACTAATGCTTATACATTAAATCAATTGCTTACTTTGGGAGAAAATAAAACTCCCTATGGTTATTCTTAATGAATAGTTTATCTATAAACTATAGCAATTAAATATATTATAATTAACCTCTTAAGAACTCACCACATGTGTTCAACAAGTCGACTTACCAGCTCTTCTTCTGGGAAAAAGACTCACAAACTAATCTAAGATTTAACATAAATTAAAGTAAATATGATGTTTACCTTATTTATCAGAATGACTTCAACATGTCGACACGTTTCATGATCTGAATGAGATGCAATTTCTCACAAGCGATGTCTCAGGCTGAGGATTTTCTTTTCTCGTGAATTTGATTTTGAAACTCACTCCTTCCGCTATTTCATGTCTTATGTCTCATGCTGGCTGATAACAAACAGGCCATGTCACTTTGCGTGCTGCTATTTATACGCTGGCTTTTCCGGTTCACGTTTTTCATTGCCAATAGGTATATTAAATCTTGGATCGTACAATTGTGGGAAAAAAAATCTGTTGCGGTATACAGGCTTTAATTGTCAACGGGATATATCTACAGCATGTTACGTTTGTGAAAATAAAGTATATCACACAGAGGTAAAGCTGTATTCAGAGCCACGACACAACAACAGCAAACACAATAAATTAAATGTTCTTGAGACTACGAGTTTTATTTCCTGTTAAAAATTAAAAAAGGTCAGTACAGTATTTTGGGCCAGCGTACCTAGCCTTAATCAAGCTAGACCAATAATTGTGAGCTGTACTTTATGATGAAGCTGTTTGTTTCGTCGTGTCCTGGTTATAGATTTTAAATAGTAAATGAATGGTTGCTGTAAAGGGCCCTCTTACACGCATTAAGGCGCTTTGAGCATATGGTGCTAGACACATATTGTTACAGATACGAGGGGAAGTCAATAAGTAAGTCACAAATTGATGTAGTAAAATAACTAAATATGATGACTTGAAACCAGTTTATTTTTATATATATACATTGTCCCTTTATTTCTCAACATAATTTCCACCAACATTGTTGCACTTATCCCATCGATTTATCAGTTCTCCCAAACCGGCTGCATGGAATTGCATGTTTTATAAACCATGTTTTCACGTCACATTCAACTTCGGCGTCATTGGCGAAATGTCTCCCACGAAGGTGGGTTTTCAGTATTTATGCTGACACATGTTTATCCCGTAAAGCGGTGCATAGCTGGTTATAAAAATTTACGAAGGCGAGTCAATAAGTAAGTCACACAGGTATGTGGGATGGCAGGTAAATGAAAACAAAGCACGCAGTTCTTTGCAGCCGGTTTGGGAGGACTGATAAATCGATGGGATAAGTGCATCAATGTTTGTGGAAATTATGTTTGAAATAAAGGGACAATGTATGTATAAAAATAAACTGGTTCCAACAGCCATGTGTGACTTACTTATTGACTTCCCGTCAAATGGGCACCCCCCTCCCCACACCCATGTGTGATGTAATCAATATCACACTGACATCCATCACTTCCCGAGATGAGATATTTTTTAGGTTGTATCGACTTTGTAGATCATGTACATTGTTTTAAAATGTCAGTCTCGAGTGGGATACGAACGCATTTCTTCTTCTTAAGCTATCAGCGTTTGGTATGCGTCTAATCCAGATGATGGTTCACATCATACATTCTAGGGTGTAGATATCCGCTTGCTACTCCCATGCAACTTACGCCAACATCTTCCGACTTCGACGGTTAAGGTTTCTTTTCCTGGATTCCTCCTCCCATAGGCAGATTGCTTTCCAGGAGTTGTGGTCTCTGCCTGCCCATATTGTCTGTCGCGCCATTTCGCCCTAGTCTTTGTTCTTGCAAGAACTTCCACACGGCAGTGGTGGTTTGCCATTCGGAGTGCCATTCACGTAGATGGATTTCTTTCCAGGGTTTACGAGCTCCATCAGCCCATTTTGTTTGTTCCCTTATTGTATCCTTTCAAGCATAGGCTTTTGTCAGAGAGCGTACGTTTTAGCCTGTTCACAATGATGACGACAACACAGTGACTGACTGGCACCTTTCCGTCTTGACAGATGATAGTTTACGTTGTGCTTTAAACAAATAGACAATATCTCATTTCATCTCATCTCATCATGTTCCTCTTGTACTTTGCGGTGTCGAGGTGAAGTATAAACAGAGGGAGAGTGCCCGCTTATGGGCTTCTTGCATCGATATTCATAACATATCATTATATCTCTTCATAATACAAAGCTTTGGCTGAATAGAAGAGACCATATTTTGCCCATGCAATATGATCCCCATCTCTCCGCCTATCTAGTTTACTCCAGAGCAAAGGTAACACCAGTAGGTCTGGAACAAGACAAGTTGCAGAAGTTGCCGGATCAGCAAAGCAATGCTCTAACTGTCCGCCTGTCATAGCTTCAATCTTAGACCAGTTGCAAACGATATTAGTAGCGCTGTCTCAATAAAGTAATTACGCTGCACTTCACCACTGTATGAATTCGGAGCTATGAGCACCGTTCCCCCAGGCAAGCGTTATATACTGCACTTCTGCTGTTCCCCGTTCTTCGGCATACTGCAGTGTTACCATCATCATGTGCCATGGCGGTAAGCGTGGAAGGTCATGTGTGGCCATGTTACACGATCACCAGAGTCGTGGATCAGCTCTGTGTTCTCGTCCGGGCCAGTGTTATAGATTATCAAAACGAAGGATGTCTCATTATTGTCTCCATTGCTCCTGCAAAGTAATTTAAACGGGGCAGACTTGAATCTGGATGTGGTCACTGTAGCTTTCAATTTGTGCATTGCCCAGTGTCTCCTAATTTATATTTCTTTCCTTTGCCTGTGTCTTCTAATTTCTATTTCTTTCCTTTGCTTCCGTGGATCTCCATCTGTACATGTGAATTTGTTTATTACCTGGTTAGTTAATGTATGCAACATTGAATAGATATACAGGAAGCTTTTACAATGAATTCATCGTTTACAATGAAAAAAACTGAACGCTTAAATCAATGCTTGCGTTAGGCGCCACATAATATTTTTTTTGGTTTAAATTGTTATTATGGCAACTGAAAGATTGAAAGAACTTAGCACAAGTTCAATTTGATACAAGCTATTTATTGTAAGATATGAAACAAAAATTTTGCATCTTAATGTATTTCTTGTATATTTTGCTTTGCGCATGAGTGTATATTGAACTGATAAACAGATAATCGTTAGGACAACAACAAGAAACAAGAAACAATGCATTATATTGATCGCCATCTTCATTATAATAATCATTATAATAATTGTCGCATACTGGTAGTTTGCAGAAAGGCTTTCGGTATAATGCTGAAAGGATTTGTTTGTCCCAAGATTATTATTATTATTATTATTATTATTATTATTATTATTATTATTATTAATATTATTATTATCACTTTTTTTTTTTTTTGGGTATTACTATTAAAATTGAAATTCAAGAAAGAATAAAGAGGACGTGAACACGTAGTTTGTATTGGTTTATTCACTGGCGACCGGCGCACACAGCGGCGCATGCGCGAAACAAGTGCTATATACGATTAAACGCAATCGAAGCAAACGTATTGAAAGCTGGATGTGCGAACACGAAGGGGGATAAATACACCAGAGAGTCATGACTTTAGTGGGGTCGCCCCCTGAGAATGTGAAGAAGGTAAAGGGGTCGAACATTCGCCGGCAAGGGGGTGGGGGGGGGGGGAATCGTCTGACTATCGAAACCCCTCCCGTCGTATTGCAGCGCTGCGGGGTTCTCATTACATAATTAAATATCACATATTTCATGTATCAAAATTATTATATCTCTCTTTATCTTGTACCTTGAGGTTTGTTGTGGTTCTTACTGCTGCAGTTCCCTAGTTTAATAATCTTCCACGTGCCAATTTGATCAGCATTCCAATATTGTTTTCCGTTATTACTGTTGTGTATCACCTTATTCACAATTTGTAGTTTCTTTGTGATAACATTAGTTTTATATCAAGAACTTATTCTCTTCTTCTTTTTCTCCTCCTCATCTTCTCGGTGGCATAGTGATTAGTGCTCCTGAATGCCAAGATATTGGTCGGAGGTCAATTCCCAGCACACGGAGGATGATGTTTTTTTTTTCAACAATACGGATGAGGGGTCTATCCAGTCTCACAAAAATCGATACCAAAACAACTATCAAAATTTTCTGAATCGTCTGTGGAGGAAATGTGTCATGGAAAGGAACTGGCCACTATACCTCATATGGTGTAGCCTAGAATATATCCCACTAAGTCTTTCCTTTCAATAGTGCAATTTGTTTTCGGAGATCTCTTGGGGTCGACGCTGGAGCTGCGAAGTTCGAATTCCATGCGATGCTTTCTATAGGTCGCCCTGCGGAAAAACACCGGTCTATACGGGATGTTTTTTAACGATGCCATAAAGTCGATTCTCGTGCCTGTAAACGCCCTTTAGTTTATCATTATGTTGTGTAAAGTAACGACTTGCCTCTCACACGAGCCAGAAAACCCCATCCCGATGTTCTGTCACGCAGCACAAATCTATCAGGGAACCCTGCTGCATCATTAACCCCAGCATGGGAACCTATCACGTGCGTGACTGATATCTACACGCACTGGCGATAACATTTAATTTCCTCATTATTTGGCTTCATCTTTCTTCATCAAAAGCTTTTGTGAAGTTGGTGCAGTTTTGATATAGGTTGTCTAAGTGTTGGAGATGTTTCCTTATCGGTAATCTGATTCTGGCAATTATGAATAAGTAAAATAAGGAGCAAGACAAGAATGGGTCTTTTGTTAATAGATCTCTTGTCTCTACATAGCGAAGTAATAAAGAGAAAGAGAGAGAGAGAGAGAGAGAGAGAGAGAGAGAGAGAGAGAGAGAGAGAGAGAGAGAGAGAGAGAGAGAGAGAGCGAGAGATCAGGAACAGGAGTATTTTGTTAGAATATAAACTGTCTGCGATGTGCAGATGACACAGTATTGGCAGATGATTACTAAAATGATCTAACATAACTTTTGGACAGTACGGTAACTAAGAGTGAAAACAAGAGTTTTCCTTGAATATCAAGATAAAAGAAATCTTGGTTATTTGAAAGAAAATGATAGCAACGTGTGATGTAATAGCAGAATAGGATATGTTTAAATAAGTTCATAAAACTTGTAAACTACCAAAGGTAGAAGATGCGTGAAAAAGATTAAAATGAGAATAGATCAAGCAAAACGCTACAATTCAGAAAATTACAAGTATCTTATGCAATAAGTTGTTATGAGAATAAATAAAACAGAGACTTGGTGACACCTGGCAAGACTGAGGGGAAAAGAACAAGTGGAAAGCATAAAAGTAAATATCTAGATGGCTTGGTCACGTGGCATGGTCGAGACAAGAACACAGAGCTGATCCACGACTCTAGGGATCGTTTGATATGTCGAAACATGACTCCCCACGCTAATCGGCATGGGACATAATTATTATGACGTAATACGTCGCAATAATTGAATCCGAGATAAAGAGTGCTGAAATTGGATATCGAACATGTTCTATTGTATGATAGCCAATCACGAAATGTAAACAAACAAATTAGGAAGAGCTGAGGGTAGTGGAGATGCGGTTTCTGAGATGTCAGTTGCGAATACTTTGGGCTGTCAGAGTAACTAACAACCAGTAGCTTGAATAGATAAAGTAAATGAAAATGGAATAAGGGGAAAGTAACGAAAAGGAAAAAAGGTAAAGTAAAGTAAAACAAAGCAAAACAAAGTAAAGTAAAGAAAAGGAGCGTAAACTAAAGCAATGTAATGTAGAGTAAAGCAAAGTAAATAAAAGAAAATTACTCCTTTTCACGTCATGAGATGTATTCTGCATATGGGGCCAGCCTTATACTTTGGACCAATCGGCAACTCGAGCAACCGGGACACTGAAGAGGCTAACACACTTTCTGGCCTGTCCAATAGTCATATGTTCGAAACCCTTTGAGGGTGGGATTTTGTTTATATTATAGGTAGCCTTGATTTCCCTGAAAATATATGGTACTAACTGTAGGTTGCCGGTCTCCCTAGCCAAGGTTGTTAACGACGTTGTTCGTAATCATGTATATCCACGTGGGGAAAACAGCTGCACGAGAATCGGCAGCGGATCGCCCCACGTTGGTAACTTAGGGGGTATGTGAGCGGGTCATTCAGAAAGCAATGGCAAACTACTGAACGTAAATCTTGCCTAGTATATCAAGAGCAGCTGAAAATGCTGATGTTGACTGCGACGTCCTGTAAGGGATATGCAACATTTAACCAAAAAAAAAAAGCAACTTTAGGTTCGAATGACCAGTGAGCCAAGGTCAAGAGAGAGAAAAAGAAAATTAATCATACCTCGAGAAGGTTCGAATACACGAAGAATAACCAGCCCATAAGGCAATGGTAATAAATTAACAACAGGATATTATTTTCCACATATTTATACAGAATTGCTGCAATATCTCAGTACTTAACATATTGTAAATTATACTGTACCCCAGGCATCGTTTCTAGTTTAAGTGTACTTTAATTGAACCCGGTCATGTCATTAGTGCCGTTATGGGATTAATTACTATTAGCATCAGGAAAGCTACTGGCCTTGGGCTTATTGTTCCGGGGTTGGATTTTCTAGGTACTGGAATCTGGTCAATATATCTACAGCTATTGTCGTTAACGGAGGTGCAATGTCGTTGCTTGGTGCGTGCATATTGTGTGGGGATACCATTTTCAGCTTTCATAACGTATGGAGTTTTTGATGGTCGTGCCATTTGACATTTGATTTAAAACACAAAATATAATTGTTACTAGGTGTCTCTCCATCTCTCTCTCTCTCTCTCTCTCTCTCTCTCTCTCTCTCTCTGTCTCTGTCTGTCTCTCTCTCTCTCTCTCTCGCTATATATATATATATACTAGCTGACCCGGCCCGGCTTCGCCCAGCCCTTGGTGGGGAGCATCTCATTTAATTCATATAAGTAGTCATATAAGCTCACGTCCCCGACTGTCTGTCTGTCTGTCTGTCTGTCTGTCTAATCATTTATAGGTTGCAGTTAGAACAACCTTAGATAAACGAAGACCAACTTACAAAAAGCATTAGAAAGAGCACTTGAAAGATCTTTACATCTTCCCCCAACAATTAACTTGGGTAAATGGAGCAGCGGCAGCAGCAGCAGAAGAAGAAGAAGAAAAAGGAGGAGTAGGAGCTGGGAGGAGGAAGAGGGAGGTGGAGGAGGGAGGAGTAGGAGGGAGGAAGAGATAGGCGGAGAGAGGAGGAGGAGAGAAGAGGAGGGAGGAGGAAGGAGGAGTAGTAGGAAGGAGGAGGGATTAGGAGGAGGAGGAAGGAGGAGGAGGAAGGAGGAGGATGAGGGAGGAGGAGGAGGCAGGAGGAGGGAGGAGGAGGTGGGAGGAGGAGGGGAGGAGGAAGAGGGAGGAGGAGGGAGGAGGAAGAGGGAGGAGGAAGGGGGATGAAGAAGGAGGAGGAGGAGGAGGGAGAAGGAGGGAGGAGAAGAACGCAGGAGGAGGAGGGAGGAGGAGGGAGGAGGAGAGAGAGGAGGAGGAGGGAGGAGGCGGAGGGAGGAGGAGGAGGGAGGAGGAGGGAGGAGGAAGAGGGAGAAGGAGGAGGGAGGAGGAGGAGGGATGTGGAGGGAGGAGGAGGAGGGAGGAGGAGGAAGGAGGTAGAGGGAGGAGGAGGGAGGAGGAGAGAGGATGAGGAGGGAGGAGGAGATGGGATGAGGAAGAGGGAGGAGGAGAGGGAGGAAGAGGGAGGAGGAGTGGGAGGAGGGAGGAGGGAGGAGGAGGAGGGAGGAGGAAGAGGGAGGAGAAGGAGGAGGATGGAGGAAGAGGGAGGAGGAGGAGGGAGAGGACGTAGGAGGAGGAGGAGGGAGGAGGAGGGAGGAGGAGGGAGTAGGAGGAGAGAAGAGGAGAAGGGAGGAGGAAGGAAGAGAAGTGATTAGGAGGAGGGAGGAGGGCGAGGAGGCAGGAGGAGGAAGAGGGAGAAAGAGGGAGGAGGAGGAAAGAGGAGGAGGAAGGAGGAGGAAGAGGGAGGAGGAGGGAGGAGGAGGAGAAAGAGGGAAGAGGAGGATGGAGAGGGAGGAGGGGGAGGGGAAGAGGAAGATGGTAGGAGGTGGAGGAGGGGAGAGGAGGAGGAATATAACGCATATGCCTGTAGACTTAATAATGGCTGAAGTTGTTCCATGTCTTCTTAGAGTTGGCGACAGTGTAAAGAAATATAAAATCTTCAAACTTGATAGAGATAAGGTAACTATTATTTATTTATTCTTTAAGCAGAAAAAGATGAGTTGCAATGTTATGCATTATGCATTATTTTTATGAAAACTTTGAAAATGCCTTAAAGGTTGTATCATTATTTATTATAACTCATATGCCGGTAGATAACTATGGACAAAGAGTTTATAAATCTTTGAAAACGATGCCACAATATGACTATAAGTTATACAGAAAAGTTATGCCCCTTGAAATAACTTTTACAGAGTTAAGTCCCCTGAAATATATGAAATTATAATGAAAAATGAAAAATGAAATAATATTGGGTAAGCAGCCGATTTCACACTAAAAAAAATCACAGTTAGCTGCGCTGGAATGAAAGGAAGACGTGTAGAAAATTTCATCTCAATCGGATGGGCCGTT